>SNQJ01S0130466.1:41187-78561 GCA_010110895.2 Picea sitchensis
AAAATTTACGCAATGCACTGTACCTACTTCTAGGGAATGAATAATCTATAGAAGAAAGAATAAGGAGTAATCTTCCCAAGAAGAGTACTCAAAGAGTGCAGAGAAGGAAAGTACAAACTAGTAAAGAGTTTAGATTAGTATCCCAGCTAGACAAGTTTGAGATTAAGGATGTTATGCTAGATATAGGATCTGATGTTAACATACTTCCTAAAAATACATGGGAAACCCCAGTTGACATATTCCCCAATACAACTAAGAATGGCCAATCAGTATTGCATTTTTCCGATAGGAAGACTAGAGAATGTGGAAATAAATGTTGTGGGAGTGAAGATTGTAGCTTATTTTAAGGTTATTTGAATCATGGGGGATAGGGACCCTTATCCTATGCTACTTGGTATTGATTGGGCTTATGAAAACTATGCGGTGATTGACCTAAATAAAGACACTATGAAATTTGAGGCAGATGAAATAAAATTAGTTCAACCCTTGGATTCGTATGTAGGCCCTTGATACACAGAGCCAATGAACAAAAATATGGAGGGAGAAGACTTTGATCAATTGTACACTGTAATAACAAGAACAAGAGAAGATTACATAAATTATACTGCTAATGGATCAATAATTTGGAGGAGTATACAATTAGCGAACGAAGATTCATAACTAACATTTGACATTTGGAAGCAAGGCTCATATAAAAAAATTTCAAGAAGATGTGCAACTGTCAGAGAAATTAGATGAATTGGAACCAAGGTCAGAGAACATATAGTATATGATGGTACCTCAGGACTTAACCTTTTTTAGGTCAACATGGAAGAAAAGGTAATGGAGGATCAAAGGATCTCAGTATTTGATTTAGCCCTCCAGGACATCCCTGCCAGATGGTGGGAAAATCACAAAGCCTTACTCAAAATTTGGGATGATGTGAAGCAAGATATCACATATAGATTTCAAGATAAGGAGCAGTTGGAACCAGAGATGCGGACGGATTTCCAATTTGTGCGACTTTTTAATGGACACTCTGATCCTAAAGAACATATTGAACAATGTGTGTCATAGTGGAAATTTGCAGAAATACCATCTCACTTCTGGGTTAAAGTATTTCCCCATTCACTAGGTCCAATTTCAAAAGCTTGGTTCATGCATGAAGAAACTAGAAGACATACTAGTGACTAGAAAATGTTGGAAGATCACTTTTGCAAGGACTTCTCATTTACAAGTAAGTACCCTGAGCTTGAAGTAGTCCTACAAAGAATTAGAAAATTCCTTTTTACAGACACCAGTAAACAGAAATCAGACCTAGTGGTATGCGCAAAGCATAGCCTATAACTTTAGACTAATAATCACCTAAACTTGGACAAGAGAACTATAGAATGTTATAATATTGATAAGGATTTGGAAAGCCTAGATGATTTAGAATAATTAAGAAAATTAGACATTAAGGAGACATAAGGGAATAGAGAAATCCATAACATCATACCCAACCAGGTTGATGGTTCTTATAATCACCCATTACAGTTGCGCAAAGTCAATATAGGGACCACAAAGCAACCTAAGATAGCTAGGGTAGGAGATTACTGGGATGATCAAACTAGCCAAGAAATACATAGCTTGTTGTGAGAGTATGAGTATTTGTTCCCAAAGACATTTTTAGAGTTAAAAGGGATTAAAGGAGCTATGGGAGAGATAAAAAATGAATTAAAACTAGGATCAAATCCTGTGAGGCATAGACCATATCGCCTTAACCCTAGAGTGAAAGAGAAGGTTAAGAGGTAAATAGACAAGATGTTGGAAGCTGGACTTATTTTTGCAATGGAAGAAGTATAATGGGTCGGCCCAATAGTCATCCAGAGAAAGAAAGGCACATAGGACATTAGGGTCTATGTAGACTACAAAATCCTTAACTTTGCCTGTGTGCATGACCCTTTCCCAACACCTTTTATTGATGAGGTTCTAGAACAAGTTGCGAGTGAACAATCTTACTCATTTACAGATGGATTTCGAGGATATCACCAAGTAAGCATTGTTGAAGAGGAAAAAAAGAAGCCCACATTCATAACAGAATGGGGGTCATTTTCATACAATGTGATGTCATTCGGCCTAAAGAACGCCCCTGAATTTCCAAGCTTCCTCACTTGCATCATCCATTTCACTTGCACTATCCAGGATTGTCATAACAACTTTCCAAGAATTTATTCACAAGCTTATAGAAGTTTATATGGATGATTGGGCGGTATACAGTATTCTCAAGGAACATGTAGCGCTACTACGTCTGATGTTTGATAAATGTAGGTAATTGCAGATATCGTTGAACCTCATAAAGTATGCCATGGGGAAATTTGTTAGGCCACATAGTATGGCAAGAGGGAGTACTGGTAGACCCAACCAAAGTTGGAGTTATTGTGAACATGCCACTACCTATAGGTGCTAAGCACTTGTACTCCACGTTGTGGCACACATGGTACTATCACAGGTTTATCAGAAGATATGAAAATATCACTACACATCTAGAAAATATACTAAATAAGGCCAAAGTTTTCCAATGGACCCCAGAATGCGATAAAGCATTCAAGACCCTAAAGGAGAAGCTCAACATAGCACATATTATGATATTTCCAAATTGGGAAAACGAATTTCATGTGCACGTAGATGCATCAGGTATTTCCTTGGGACCCATATTAGCACAACCAAGAGATGGAGCCATGTATCATCCTATCTATTTTGCTAGCAGGAAGTTGTCGCAAGTTGAGCACAACTATACTATAGAAAGGGAGGGTTTAGCTATGATTTATGCTTTGCAGAAGTTTAGACATTATTTGTTAGGTTCTCATTTAAAGTTCTTTASTAATCATTATGCATTAAAATATCTAGTTAACAAACATGTGTTGGAAGGGAGAATTTGTCAATGGTTGCTATTGTTTTAGGAATTTTCTTTTGAAGTGATCAATAAGCCTGGAAGATGTAATGTAGGGCMTGATCACCTGTCTATATTAGAGTCGAGATAAAGTGGCGGAGTAGTCAATGATCAGCTCTCAGATGCAGACATGTTACAGGTTGAGTCCATACCATAATACCTGGAAGACATAGCATCCTTATTAAGTACAGTGGCCTACCCAGAAACATACTCCACAACCTAGAAATGCTATATGGTGGTTGGAGCAACAAACTATCAATTGATTGTAGGGAAATTATATAAATTTAGAGTAGATAGTATCCTTAGGAGATGTGTCTTAGTTCATGAAAGACAAGATATACTATGGGAGTGCCACAATGGAGTTGCGGGTGGTCATGTTGGAGGAAAGGCCATTGCACAAAAATTCCTCCAAGATGGACTATGGTGGGCCACACTCTTCAAGGATGCAAACGCATATGCTAGATCATGCAATGTTTGTCAAAGAGTGGTTAAGCCATCACGACGAGATGAATTACCACTTCAACGAGTTCTCTCTTTACAAGCATTTGAGAAGTGGGTGGTTGACTTCATTGTGCCGAACAACCCCACATCTAAACATTCAAAGGATAGGTATATTATTACTGCAACTGACTACCTTAAACATTGGGATAAGGAAACAACTATTCAGGATTGTTTGACTGATACTGCTACTAGGTTATGTTTTTAAAATATTATCACTCAATTTGGATGTCCTAGGAGTCTGACTAGTGATCAGGGAGCTCATTTTATCAGTAGTACAATAGAAAATCTTACAACAAAGTTCTTGATCCAACATCATAAAAGTAGTCCCTAACATTTACAAGCCAATGGAACAGTGGAAGTGTTTAACAAGATTCTAGAGAGAGGATTAATGAAGGTCTGTTGCACAAACAGGGAATATTAGGATGATATAGTTCTAACAGTACTATGGGATTACAAGACAACCACAAAGAAAATCCACAAGTACACTCCATTTCAACTAGTTTATGGGAAAGAGGTTGTCGTGCCTACATAATTCATTACTCCAAGTTTGTATATTGCACAAATTACACACATGTCAGAGGATGAATTAGTTGTGCATAGGATCATGGACATACAAGAACTTGAAGAGACCAGGTTTTTAGCATACTTCCATCAGTCAATTGAGAAATCAAGGTAGAAAGTTTGGCATGCCAGACACATTAAGACCAAAGTATTTGTGCAAGGAGATAAGGTCTTAATTTATGATAGTCTCTACCATAAACATCCAGGAAAGTTGAGCATGCATTGGTTGGTACCATTTAGATTTGTGGAGATCTGACCATCTAAATAAGTCAAACTTACGCAACTAGATGGTATGTTGTGGCTAGGATGTGTGAATGGCACCTTCTTGAAACCCTATCTATCTCAGAACTGAGAAGTAGGACTATTTCTCTAGTCTGAAGGAGCATGTATAGTAGTTTGATTTGAATTTTCTTGCAAAATTATTGTGAATTTAGTTAATAAATTCAAAGAGTCCATTGTTGCGCCGCAACATGTAGTTCATTTTTTTGTTTAAGTGTTGTTTTGATGCAGAACTTCTTAATCAACAACGTAGGATCAGATGCATCAAGAACATATTAATGACAGTCATTAATATGATGGGGACCCCTTTGTGGTCAGAGGGAGAGTGAATCCAGAAAAAATTTGAGTCCATGTGCCACACAACCCCAGTCCAGTCACAACCTTTACTACTACTATAGTACCCCGGTTAAATTCAGTCAAGCCATAAATCCATGATACGTGAAGGTTCCATCAATATTTGTGTCAGGATCCTCATCCATTAAATGGTAAGGTATGAAATTGGCCACATCCCTAAACAACTTTCCCAGTAAATGTCGAGATCACCCAAGAGATTTACCCTGTTAACCAGTCTCATCAGAAAACTCAGATCCAAGTTGTATCTATAGGGTAATGATGAATAACATTTATTACAGAAATTTCCAGATCATCCCTGGTATAAGGGTCTGAGAAATCGGTGTAGGATGCATTATTTCCAAGAACAAACTTAGATATTTACGAATTCTAAAGAGTGAGAAAGTCTATGTAATCCCTCCACCATTAGTCGTGATCCCCAATGCCAATTTTTCTTATCCAAATTATTGATAGTTCAGACTGACCATGCTTATACCTATAGGGATTCGAAGTGTCATTTCCAAGGATACAGTACTATATGAGCCCTGTGATGCTCGGGTCAAGGTCGTGGGCAATCTCAAGGGGAAGGTGGATCAAGTCAATCTCCTCAACCTCAACTTGACAGAACATGTCTTGTTACCTAAAATGAACATTGAATTATTCTGGAGTATCGCTCCAGACGATTTGGGAAACATGTAGTTTGTGTTGAAGCCTGACTTTATCAATTTGTTCAATTCAACCATCATGAACCTCAGGGACTTACCAGTTTTCAACACCACCGGGGAAGTAGCAAAGTGTACCAATTTTCTTATCAGTAGGGTGCATGACAAAAGTATATGGTTGGATAGGAGATATTCCAATAGGGAGGACTTCCATTCGCACATGTTTCCATTCTATTTGGATGAAAAATCCTTAGATAAATAGGTTATGTCGTGGCCTGGAGTCAAATGATACCTGCGCAAGTCGGGGGTGCATTATGTTCTACCCGTCGAGCTACTAAAGAAGAAAGTTCAGGAAGCAGGAGTAGGACCGAGCTCAATCCCGAAGGTAAATAAGAAAGAAGCTTTGACACAAACGAACTCTAAAGAAGAGAAGGAGACACAACCACTGGAGCACAAGAAGAGAAGATTGTCAATGTTCTCACAACTGTCAGAGCAAGCTATGTTGACAAGTAATGATGTCAATGAAATCCTTAGCATTGCATTCATCATGGAGACAGTGGCTAAGAAACTTAGGATGGGGATTTCCCAAAGTACATTTCTGAACCCCCAACCTATTTCATCCACCATCCCCTACACTTTCTCAGTGGCTCCAACAACCCACATTGTACATATCCAGGATGAAACTAAGCCTGACACCACTCCATCCACCATCATCATTGAGAAACCTCCCTCACCACCACAACCCCAGTCACCACCGCCAGAAAAAAAAATTCCACCCCAAACCAGTGATCCACAACCCATGCAGCTTGATCCCTTAGAAATACCCCAGCAGAGGCCAGAACGCCCTGGTCCAAACCGATCATACCCTTTTTGCTGAGTAAGGACACTCTGTCTTCGACCAATAGATCATACCCTTTTTTCTGAGTAAGAACACTCTGTCTTCGATGGAGATGCAAACAATAGAGAAGGCACAAGTCCAAAGTCCCAAACACACTGCCTCAATGACTAAGGTTGAGGGTGTTATGGGAAGATCTACCCAGGAAGATGAAGTCCACAAAGAAGAAGAGATAGCAGAGGGCCAAAAGGAACTTGATATGACTTCAGGGAAAAGAGAAACGTCATCATAGGAACAAATGGAGCTAGTCTTCCAAAACCCTCAACGATGAGCAGAGCTATTGCAACTTTGCTTGGCCAGAATGGATGTTTTAACATTCCTACCATCGGCATTGAGGTTGAGGCTTAGTTTAGGACCATCTACAGGAGAGGAGGAGGTGGAGACTCCCTCAGAGAACTTAATGGCTAGTGGGATTCCACTGTAGGTATGAGCACACAGGGATGCCACCCCTTCTTCCGCTGAACTTGTATAGTGGCCAGTAGCATAGCTAGTTGAAGTGATCAGGGCATCAACTGATCAACTGGAGCAGAGGCTCTAGCAGGCCTAAAGGAATGTAGATTTCACAAGGGAGGAAACACTCCTTGCTCAAGAGTGCAATACATAGGAAGATTCCACCAAGATTCAGGTGGAACAGAAACTGGAAAGAGTCCAGGAGAGGCTTGTGAAGCCTGGCCAAAAATAAGGAAGGTTTCACCCCAACTGACAGAGTCTAGTGATTTAGGAGAGCCTGAGCACCAGATTGAATTACTCCAAGGAGCATGGTCATATTTGGCCATTTTCGTAGAGCATCTGGAAGTTCAATTGCAACAAGGTCAACAAGAAGCAGAGAAACAACCTCATAACTTGCAAGAACAGATGGAGAAGGTAGTGTTGGAAGGAAACAATGCCCGAGCAGCACTACACAAGCATATTCTGAGAAGTCAGTGACTAGATGGGAATCATCGCTAGGTGAAACTAGAATCTAAAAGGTGTGTGCACTAAAATAAAGTTGCTAAATGAGGAAGTTTTGGTCACTATGAATCCTCTCTAGTAACAAGAGAAATTCAAATAAATACAGCAAGTGAATAATGAGTTGAACGCTCTATTCAAGGCACAATTCATAGCCAAGATAGAGTTCCACGACTTTTGACCTGTCATTCAGATAGTATACATGAAAATGCGTCAAGTGGATGCTACAACAAACTTTGAGTGGAACTCTTTGGTCACATCCAAGCCCAAGGGATGTATAACAGATGTAACCCAACGGTTCGTAGTCGAGGCCTCACTCCTTGCTAGGAAGTGGCAGGATAAAATTGGGAGTTTCCAGGAAGTAAGAAAGTGGGCCTTAGAGTTGGTCCCAGAGTTGGGCCCTTCATTTGAAGAGGCAGAGAAAGAGAAAGTGCAAGCTGAAGAGGAAGGTAAAGCAGAGAAGGAGGATAAGGGAAAGCAACAGTTACGCCTAGAAGCTGCGAAAGAGCCAAGTACTTGACTCAAGGGTGAATCAAGGCTTGTGGTCAAAGCCTCTTGGGACCTTCGCTTTGGGATTTAAAGATGTGTAATAAGGAATAAAATCCCATTTTTGGTTTAACATGAATTGTGCAAGCTATAGAAGAAGTGGGATAGTGAAGCAAGGAAAAGTAACAAAAATTGGTTGCAGAAAGGGACAGTGCAATTCTAGCAAGGCAAAAGCAGTTACAACAAAACAATAAATCATGCAAGCCCAAAGCCATAATATTCCAATCAGCTTATATATATTAGATGTATATGATTGTAAAACGGTTTTCAGTTCTTCTTCTTGTTGGGTTGGGTTGGTTAATGTTGATAGGTTGAGTTTTGTTGTTAATCAAATTTTGTACATGGAAGTTGTATATAGCGTTTTGGTAGATAGAGCTCTATGACATGAGTCTGGAGTCATAATTTTGTAACATAATACCAATCTTTATCTCTGATATTGTATTCAATAAGTTCTGAAGATAATAGATGAAGGACACATAATTTTGAAATATAGTGTGGCAGACTGTGTTTATGCTTATGCATTGTATCTTTATAGTACTTCTTTATGCTTGATAAGATCAATACGATGTATCTGTGTTTGAATTATTTTCACAAATTAAGTATCTTCAGTTCTTGGATGCATGATTTCATATATGTTCCATAATTGGTCTATCTTGCGCAAGATCATGGTGAATCTTGAAGGTTTTGGGAACCCTCCCATGTGTTCTCCTTGCCCTTCCCTATCCTTCTGTCTTGGTTGTGCTTCGGGTGAGACTTATTCTCTTCAAAGGAGATGAAAATACCAATGCTCTAGACTGCATGGTACCTTTTGTTGGTAACCTGAGAAGGACCCTGGTCTGATCAATTCCCCAATCCCTGTTTCGCCTGTCAAAATTGTTGGTAGTTCAGATTGACCATGCCGAGAGCTATAGGGAGTCAAAGTGTTGTTTCCAAGGATGCAGTACCAGATGAGCCCTGTAACCTCCAGGTCGAGGTCATGTAAGATATCAAGGGTAAGGTGGAGCAAGTCAAGATCCTCTCCCTTGACTTGAAAGACCAGGTCTTGTTCTCTCAAATGACCATTGACGTCTTCTGGAGTATCACTCCAGACGAGTTGGGAGGCATGTAGTTTGTACCAAAGCTTGACTTTATCAATTTGTTCAATTTGACCATCATGAACCTCAGGGACTTACCATTTTTCAGCACCACTGGGGAAGTAGCGAGTTGTACCAAGTTTCTGATCAACAGGGTGCATGATAGAAGTCTGTGGTTGGATAGGAGATATCTAATCCATGCAGAGGACATCCACTAGCTGACAGGACTATCCCTTGAGGGTGAGGATGTGTCCAAAGGTTTCCAGGGTCCCAACAAGCATGGCAAGAAGAAGGGGGATCCCATCCTATATGAGAGGTTTCACACCCATAGGGGGGGTTGAACAACCAAAATCGACCCCATACTACTCAAGACGGTCAATATTGGTTGCTACATCATTGCTAGCAAAGTTATGAGGTCCTACTACAAGGGATAATGCACACTGGATGCTTTATCAATGGAATATTTTTACACCAATGGCACTGTCTCCAACTAGTGCAACTACCTATTAGAGGAACTCCTTGTGGTCTGTGAGGAAGCCCAGGAGAAATGTGATACTTTCACCTATGGATACTTGTTGCTTGAATTCGCAATGCTCAAGTGGACACCACCCATAGGAAGACCATTGGTGCCCTTAGATATGGGGTTCTTAGAGAAAATTTTTGATCCTTTCCATTCAGGGGAAGACTCAAAGAACACCACCTTCAACAACATGGATTTATCCAAGTGGTACAACAAATTAACTGATGCAACACATAGGTTGTGCATTCTACAGGAGCTGCTTAACTGCAATATGTGGAACATAGCATTCAGCATGAACCAACACCATACATTTGTGTGGCTGAGGTATGCCAATAGGGATGAATTCCATTCGTGTATGTTATCATTCTATTGGGATGAAGAGGCCTTCGACAAGGAGGTTATTCCGTGGCCTAGAGTCAAATGCAACCCGCACAAGTTAGGGATGCATTATTTTTTTCCTGTCGATATGCTGAAGAAGAAAGGTTAGGAAGTAGGGGTAGGACCAAGATCAGAGCCAGAGGTACAAAATAAATAATCTCTGGAAGAGACAGAATCTAAAGAAGAGGAGGAGACACAACCATTGGAGTAGAAGAAGAGAACATTGTCGGTGTTCCTGAAACTACCGGAGCAAGATATGTTGATAGGTAAGGATGTCAAATAAATCCTTAGCACTGCATTCATCATAGATTCAGTGGATAAGAAACTCAGGATAGGGATTTCCCCAAGTATGACTTTGAACCCCAAACCCATTTCATCCACCATTCCTTGCACTCGTTGAACGGCTCGAGCAACCCACATTATACATATCTAGGATGACCTTGAGCCTGACACTAGTCCATCCACCATCATCACTGAGAAACCTCCATCACCACCACAACCCCAGTCACCACCTCCAAAAACTGACATTCCACCCCAAACCAGTGATCCAAAACCCATGCAACTCGATACCCCAGAAATACCCGAGCAGAGGCCATAACTCTCTGGTCCAAACCCAAAAATACCTGAGTAGAGGCTATAATTGATCGGCCTAAACCCTAAATCCTAGGACCAATAGATCATGCCCTTTGTACCTATTAAGGTCACTTCATCTTCTACGGAGATGCAAAAAATAGAGAATTCGCAAGTCCGAAGTCCCCAGCACACTACCTCAATGACTAAGGTTGAGGGTTCTATGGGAAGCACAACCTAGAAAGAGGAGGTCTGCAAAGAAGCGGAGATACTAGAGGATGAGAAGGAACTTGAGACAACTTCAGGGAAAAGCGCAACGTCATTGTAGGAATAAATGGAGCTATTCCTCCAAAACCCTCAGTAGTGCGTGGAGTTTCTGTAACTCTGCTTGGCCAGAATAGATGTTTTAACATTCTTGTCACTGACGTTGAGGTTGAGGCTTGCACCATGACCATCTATAGGAGAGGAGGTGGTAGAGACTCCCTCAGAACACTCAATGACCACTGGAATTCCACTACAGGTATGAGCACCCAGGGACGCCACCCCTTATTCTGTTGAACTTGCATAGTGGCCAACAACGCAACTAGTTGGAGTGATCATGGCCTCAACTAATCAAATGGAGCACAGGATCCAACAGGCCAAAAGGACTGCAGAGTTCACAAGGGAGGAAACACTCCTGGCTGAAGCGCTCAAGACACACGAAGAGTTCACCAAGATTAAGGTGGAACAAAAACTAGAAAGAGTCCAGGAGAGGCTTGCTGAAGCTCGGCCAGAAATAAGGAAAGTAACACCCCAACTGCCAGATTCAAGTGATGTAGGAGAGCCTTAGCAGGAGATCGAATTACTCCAAGGATCATGGTCACAGTTGGCCATTCGTGTAGGTCATCTAGAAGCGCAGTCGCGACAGAGTCAACAAGAAGAAGAGAAGCAACCTTGAAATTTGCAAGAACAAATGTAGAAGGTAGTGTTGGAAGGAAACAATGCTCGAGCAACACTACACAAGCGCACAACTAAGTGCACAAGGATATTTCGAGAAGTCAGCGACTAGATGGGCATCATATCTAGGAACAAGAAGACTCTAGAAAATGTTTGTGCGATAATATAGTTACTTGATGAGGAAGTTGTGGTCATTATGGATTTGCTTGAACAAGAGAAATTTGACCAAATCCAACAAGAGGATAATGAGCTAAATTCTTTGTTCGAGGTGAAATATTTAGCCAATAAAGAGTTGTGCAACTTTCAAGTTGTCATTCAGACAATATAAATGAAAATGAATCAGGTGGATGCTACAATAGACTTTAAATGGAACTCTTTGGTTGCATCCAAGCCCAAGGGATGCATCACAGATGCGACCCAACAGTTCGTAGCCCAGGCCTCACTCCTTGCCAGGAAGTGGCAGGATAAAATTGGGAGTTTCCAAGAAGTCAGAAAGAAGGCCTTAGAGTTGGTGCCAGAGTTGGTCCCAGAGTTGGGCCCTTCATTTGAAGAGGCAGAGAAAGAGAAAGCGCAAGAAAAAGAGGAAGGTAAATTGGATAAGGGAAAGAAACAGTTACTCCTAGAAGCTGTGAAAGAACCAAGTACTTGACTCGAGGGCGAGTCAAGGCTTGTGGTTGGAGCCTACTGAGCCCTTCATTTTTTTATTTGAAGCTACGCAAGAAGGAATACAATCCCAGTTTTGGTTTAACATGAGTTTCCCAAGCTACATAAGAAGTTGGACAGTGAAGTAAGGAAAAGTAACAAAAAATGGTTGCGGAAAGGGACAGTGCAACACCAGCAAGGCAAAAGCAATTATAATAGAAAAATAAAGCATGTGAGCCCAAATTCAGAAGATCCCAATCAACTTATATATATTAGATGTATACGATTGTAAAAGGGTTCTTGGTTCTTGTTCTTGTTGGGTTGGGTTGGTTAGTGTTGATAGGTTGATTTTTTTTGTTGTTAATCAACTGTTGTACATGGAAGCTGTATACGGTTTTTGGTTAGATAGAACTCTGTGATATGAGTTCAGAGTCAAAAGTATGTAACAGAGTACCAATATGTATCTCTAAGATTTTATTTGATAAGTTCATAAGATAATAGATGAAGAAGGACCCAAAATTTTGAAATATAATGTGTCTAATTGTGTTTATGCTTGTGCACTGTATCTTTACAATACTTCTTTATGCTTGATAAGCTCAATATGATGTCTTTGTGTATGAATGATTTTCACAACTTAAGTATCTTCAGTTCTTGTATGCATGAGTTCATATATGGTATTTAATTGGTCTATCTTGTGCAAGATCATGGTGAATTTTGATGTTTCTGATAACCCACCCAATTATTCTCCTTTCCCTTCCCTATCCTTTTGTCTTGGTTGTGCTTCGTGTGAGACTTCTCCTCTTCAGAGGAGATGAAAATGCTAGTGCTTTAGACTACATGGTACCTTTTGTTGGTAACCTGAGAAGGATCCTGGTCTGATCAATTCCATGCCAACATTAACACTATGATAGCTCATGCCAAAGGACCCTAGTTCATTGAAGATGTGGAACTATTTATAAGGCGATGTACTCACATATGCTCACCTTGTGAACTTTTTTCCCAATAACCACATCCTCCTCATTGACCTTTTTCTTACCTTTCTTAGTGGATGGAATACTAGAGACATGTTAACTTTTTAAGAAAAAGGGGTTCAACATTTACTAGGAAAATCAATAATGGTTCAACATCTAGTTAAGTTTTTAAGAAAAAAAAATGTTTATAAAAAAATAATATAATTGATATGATATGTGGATTCAAAACATTCTTTATTATGAAAGAGCTAGTCATCCAAAGTAGGAATGTATACATGAATGTTAATACTATACAATTATTACTTGTTGAGGTTCTTATATGACAATACAATCCAATTGAAGCATTCTGAATTCTCGTGTAAGACTAGATTGGTATGTCTGTTAATTTTTCAAAATCCCACCCAGTTTCAGTCTCGCTGATTTTTCAGTCAAATTTAAATGCTAAATTCAGTTTCAGCACTGTTTCAGCATATGCTACAGCCTGGTGTTTCATCATCTGCTCACAGCGGTGTTTCAGCATCNAAATGTTAGAATGTTGTACTTTCCATGTCAAAATAGAGTTGCAAGAAAATTTAATCCTCTCTAGATAAAATTAATCTAATACTAAGTTGTAAGAGTTGAAACCACCTTCTCCCTTTCTTCCCAAACTATTTAAATTTGTGCAAAAGAAACACCTATCCTGAAATCACTTGAAGAAACATTTACATCATTGAGGGTGAAAAGTCTGTTTATTTTGGATCTAAATTTTTCTTTAACAATTACGTATTAGGTCAATATTTTTGAAGGTTCATCACCAATCATTGAACTCACTATCTGCTTTCCTGACATGCTTCCTCCATGCACAATTATATTAGTTTATATGAGGCCTTTGGCTTTTTTAGGAAAGGCAAAGGTGCTCCATGGAACCAATATTGACAATGCATGGTCCACCACATTTTTAGAGCATAAAAAACCTCTAAGCACTGACGTTTCTATATGACTAATTTTGGAATAAAAAAGAAACCAATAATCGTACATAATAAATGTGTCTTTCTTGAATATTTTTTCTATAGCCATGATTTTACTAACAAAATGCATGTCTCTAAATAATGAACTATTAAGTTTTTTTTTAAAAATTAATATCCTATAAACATGGGAAGGAACATAATGGGTTAGATGCTCATGAATCAATACTTTATTTTTTTAAGTTGAATTTGAAAAGGCCCATGATATGGTCAAGTTCCCTTCATCTTGGTCATGCTTAAGGATCTTGACTTTGTCCCCTTATTCCCTAGAGCCATGGAAAATCTTCTTAGAAGCAATGACGTATCTCTCCATCAACATATATAAATAAGAAGTAGGGCCAATCCATTATATTTGACAAGGATCTTTGTTGGCACTTGAAATTTATGTGATGGTAATAGAAGCCTTGGTCTACTTGATCTTTCACATTATAGTTTAATGTTTGATTAAAGACACCCCTCTCCCTAAACAAGGAATCAAGTAGTTTGTCACTAGGAATTTGGCTAATGGTTTATTTCTCACCATTAGAGAGGAATATATATTAATGATCAATGCAATGGACTGTATTTATATATTTTATTTATCCTACAAGTCCAAAATTCAATGGGACAAAACTCAATGTCACAAAATAGACCCTCAATACCTTCATAGTTGGATCACATATTGGGGTTGGATTTCTTAGGCTTCCTTTTGTGTTTTAGGCATCCTCCAAATAGATGTGGTAGATTGTCATCCAAAGAGATAAAAATAAAAATGCAAATTGGCACATTGAGATAATGCCCATGGTTGCAGTCATATTCCAAATATGCACTAAAATATTGGTTGTAACCTATGTCTATGATTGATCCTCTCTTTCGGTTCCCTCAACTAGCTAGTTTCAGTACTTGGAGAAATCTATTTATATCATTTTTTGGGAAAGTATGGAGGGTGGTAAGAACTTCACAAAGTAATTGGAATTTTTGTTACATGTTGAT
Organism: Picea sitchensis; assembly: GCA_010110895.2. Classification (NCBI taxonomy): domain Eukaryota; kingdom Viridiplantae; phylum Streptophyta; class Pinopsida; order Pinales; family Pinaceae; genus Picea; species Picea sitchensis. The sequence continues at coordinate 55,887 of SNQJ01S0130466.1, forward strand.
GTTCTATATGGAAATCCTCGTAATACACATCCAACCTCAAGGTTTCATGCACCAAATGGATTATTAGAGTACTATAATGAAACAAGGTCTTGAACTATTGGTGAAATACAAAGTTTCATATTTGGTTTGTCTTTTAATGAGCATTCCTTATGGTGGTCCTCCATCCTTTGCATGAAGGAACAACCTTCATTGAGACAACCTAGTTATCAACCCTAAGAGGCATTAACATGATTACAGATGTTTTTGTCTCCGAGACTTGGGACAATATTATGTAATATGTGAGTAACATAATATTATATATAATATATATAATTTATAAATTATAAATTATAAATTATAAATTATATAAATTATAATATATAATTTATAAATTATATATATTATATAATATATAAATTATAATATATAACTTATATTATATATAACTATAATTAAAAAAAAATACCAAAATAAAAATAAATAATAAGACATAAGTTTGAAAAAAATAAAATAAAAGACACATTTCAATATCCCACATGAGATAGGAGGAGAAGGATGAGGTCAGAGTAGAGAGGAGGTAGGTTGCATGGCTAGGAGGAGAAGAAGGTTAGAGAAAAGAGGAGGTAGGTCACTCAATCTAGGAGAAGGAGGGGAGGTTAGGGAAGAGAGGAGGGCACACGGAGGAGGTAGGTCACACAAGGAGGAGAAGGAGGTCAAGGCAGAGAGGAGGGCACATGGAGGAGGAGAAAGAGAAGGAGGTCTAGGGCATAGAGGAGGGAACATGAGGAKAAGGAGAAGAATAAGGAGGTTGAGGAGAAGGAGAAGSAGAAGGAGGTTGAAGGCATAGAGGAGGGCACGTGGAGGAGGAGAAGGAGGTCAACCTGCACGCGAGGAGAAGGAGAAGGAGGTTGAGGGAAGAGAGGAGGGCACATGAGGAGAAGGTTAAGATCGAGGGCACACTGGATAGAGGAGGATGATGGCATACCATTCGAAACCTACACACGAGGAGAGGGAGGTCAATAATCAATTCAACATGGTATTGTTTCTCTTCTTTTAAGTTTTATGGTATTTTTATCTTGAAACATGCCATGAGCATGTTCACATTCTCCATTTTATATTTCAATCTTAGGATTATTAGTATCCCATTCATTACTGTAAATTCCCAATTTTTTTCCACACATATTACAAACCACTACCAAAATAGAGGGAAACACCATCAATGAAGAAAACAAAATAAATGACAATGAGAGAGTTGTGACCGTATGTCAACTAATTTGTCCCTTTAAAAAAACTCCATTAATGTGCAAGGGATAAATATATCTATGAGAAAATACCAAACATATAGCCCCCCCACATACATTCAATAAGGTGTGTGGGATAAACACACCCTCAAAAAAACAAAAAATTCACAATAAGCTTCCTAAAACGCAAGTATCATGCTTAGAGATTAATGTAAAGGCTTTGAGCCAACACCTTAGGCCTATGAATCACTACCAAAATAAAGGAAACCCAACACCATTGATGAGGTAAAAAAAATAAACTACAATTCAATTCTATTATTTCAATCCTTAAAGAGTATGCTCACCACCCCCATCAATATCTCTTTTGTGTGGAGAATATTAGGGCCAAAATCCACTCATGCAAATCAGACTTAAAAAACTATAAATGAAGTAAAATTTGAATTTAGGTTTGGCATAGTACTCATGCAAACAAAACCATAAAGGGAAAATATTGCATGATCATGCAGACCCAAAATGCTTTATAGCACCCAACTAAATTATCTTGCAAATTTGAGATTCAAATACTTACATAAATTTTGATAATAAGGGGCACCTTGCCAAGCTTGGAAATCTTTGCACTAGTAGTTCCATGTGTTGGAATATGGGGCCACCACTTGTCCTTTTGAAGCTTTCATGTTGTGATCATCAATACCACATAGTTGAATAGGATTAGTCTACACATCCATTAAGTCAACCCTGATATTGTTAGTGTGGAAGTATGACACTTTCTAGGATTGTCATATGCACCTATAGTCTCTATTTACTATTCACATCAATGTTTTATCTTCACCCACTATACATATGTTCCATCCTTGTCTCATATTGAATGAACACCATGTAGGGAAATCTTGTTCTTTTAATCATATTTCATCCCATTTGTATTCCATGTTCATCCCTTCAATTCTACATGGTTTCTTCTTGGACCTAAAACATTATAGTATTCGATTTTGGTATGAGGTAAAGTTAGTGGGAAGTGTTTCACAACTAGACAAAATAAGAATCTCACTCCACCCATTCTAGTATTGGACCGGAAATATCATAAAAAACATGTTTAAATCAAGTATTGGTGTTGCAACACTGAGGAACATAAGGTTCAATATCTACCTAGGCTCTTGAATCCAAAAAAATTATGAAACACAATCATGCATTGTATTATGTTGAGCACTACCTCAATTTCTTGGTTGCATGTTCGATTGCTAAATTGAAAAATCACCATTAGGTATGTATAATCTTTTGATTATCTCCTCTAGATATTATGGATCTGTCAGTGTAGGTTTATGGTTCACTAATGGATAAATTCTAACATGAATGTATGGTTCACCATATCCATAAGAAAATGATGGTTCTTTTTCCATCCTCATGGTTCACATATTCACCTCATGCCTTCAACGATTCCTTTTAGCTAGAATCAATGGAACATGCCCTCACTAATGTCACCTTACAATTAATATTAGTGCACTCAATGGTTCCTTTTCAAAATATTGATAATATCACCTCACCATCATCAATTCCTTTGATGTTTCCTTTTAACATCATCACTTCATGTCTCCATTCATGTCACCTCATGATAATTCCACCTCTAATGCCCTCACTAGTTGTAGGCTAGCATTTCCAAATTTCACCCTCCCTCATAATACTTGTTTCCTCTCACCTCTCTTTCCTTCACTATTTCAACCCTAGTGTGGTATCCTCTCACCTCTTGTATCCTCTCTCTTTCACCTTTTGTTTAATGTTGTTCTCTCATGTTAATTGTTGTCACTATGCCTTCCCAACTTAAGTAAATTTGTTAACCTTTGTTTTGTAGGAACATAGATTTCTTGGGTACTAAGATCACCATGTTTACACCTCTTATGTCTTGGCAAGGTTAAGAATTTGTAGAGAACATAAAAATTTGAAATCCTTATGTGACATTCCTCTTATTAAACAAGTATTTGTATCATTTTTTATTTATTACATTGTTATTTTCAGTGTTTGACATGAACACATTTATTCACAACATGTGGGTTCATAATTAAAAAAACCCGTTCCTAATTAAAAAACCTTTGCGATCCTTAGGAGTATTTAAGATGTGTATGGTGGTCTCTATAATCATAAACGTTTACAATGTTAGAAATTATGACATTTGATTCAATGTTGTATAGGCTTACTAAGTGAACTATGACATTTGCATGGTATTTTTAAAATTTGTGTAATTTTTCTTCCATTTATCTGGATAATTAGCTCAATATACCTTTTGTCATTAGCAGTGCACACATAGTAATCTATCAAGAAATTATTTGTTTGCTTAAAACCTCTTTCTCCTTCCCATAGCTAGTTTTCATTGAAGTTGAAATTATTGCATTTCATTTTCCTCTTGCATGGTTTAAAGAGTAGAGTCGAAACATCATCAGTTTCATGACCAGTCCTTTGAGTAACAATAGCGTAAAATCAAGCGCTAATTAAAATTTATCTAGAAAATTTTGTAGGGCTCTTCAAACCCATCTTAGCTTAGGTGTAGAGATTTGGAATAGGATTGTGAGAATAACTTTCTAAAGTTGCTAAACAAACATAAAGCTTTGAGTTAGGGAGTGAAATCCAGTTTCTATATTACTAACTTTGGGAATCCCTTCTAATGAAAGGGTCAAGAACGAGGTTGCATTGGGGCCAACATAGTAATCAACCCTTCTTTGTTGGTATTGTTGTCGACTATCAACTTTCCCCCCTCTGCTTTGGTAGAGTAGGTGGTACCATAGAGGCCATAATATTTTAGACTTCCTACCCAAGGTGACAACACAAGGAAGGTGGTGTTGTACCTGGGATAGACATTGGCTAGACTCACTCGAAATCCTTGGAGAGTTACCCACTGCTCGGTGAGGTAACTTGCACCAAGGTGTTAGTTCGTTGAGTAGGTTTTCAACTTAACTCTCCCACCCGCTAAAACTCAGCCCCTTCCTGCATCAATCCTGCGATGTTGGATTATATCAACAACTAGCACTTCTTTGTGAGAAGGTTTGTTTTCATGCTTGACTCCTAGATTAATTACTGTGTGCTATATTGCAATAGTGATATGTACGAAATCCATCCAAACATTTTCAAAGGGATAGTTAGTGGAATATATTTGTATTTAATGTATTAAGGGACATCTCTATGAAATAAGTCCCCACGAGTTAGTATAGTATGAAATCAAAAACTATAAGTGTCCTAATTAAATAAACATCATATTCATCTCCTAATATTTCCATTTCAAAACTAATGAAACATGCCCTAATGGCATCAGTTCCAGGGTATTCCAACTAGCATCGTGTCCTATTACTGCCACTTGTTGGCATGTGTCATTTGAATCCAAACATGCCCCTATAATTCCCAGATAGTATACCAGTAGTAATAGATAATAATACAATTGTGAAAGAGTAACACTATGGTAATCATTATGAGATTACTATGATACCAGCAGGATACTAGTAATGAACTAGTGTTACATCTTGATTGACTGACTATTTCTGTCATTAATGGTGTTATAGGACGTACACAAAAATGGGTATTTGTCAGATCTATCTTCATTGAGTGAGGGAATTTCAAGTAGAATAGAGGAAAGTGAGACATCTAGTAGGTCTAACAAGTAGAGATCAACTAGAGGTGAGAAGATCAGAAGAAAATTCCATAGACGCATGGAATTTTTTCTTACGAAAGGGGGATCATTTTCTTATGATCATGAGAGAATATATGACATCGAGGTTCCCTTGAGGTACAAACATATAGTGAAATGATGGGTACCCAAGAATCTTCCTGAAATAAACATTGATTTTTGTGTAAATGAAAGGATATACCAGATTGCTCCATCGTCATTACATGGTTTAGGGCTATTTTCCATGGATGGAAGAAAAGTTTGTTATGACAGATTAACTAAATTGATGGAGTACACCGGACCCTATTATATCTACAAATATTGGATACAAATAGTCCAATATACAAAAAGTATGTGAAGATATGGCTTGGCTGCAAATTATATATAGCTAAAAGACAATGATCAAAATAAAGGAGCAACTATCTATATTGATGGAAGGCCAAAATAAATGGAGAATATTGCAAGGTTTATAAACAATACACGACCCATGAACACAAACAAGTGAACCAATTTCATATTTGAGGGGTGTGAAGGAAACTGTGTATTCATATTTGCAATAAAATCAATAGTTGCAGGGGAAGAGTTATTGATTAATTACAATTTGAATCGAATAGATACATATGTTGCTATTATGGGGGTGGTACGTATACTAATTTACCCAAACTGTAAGAAATGACTCTTATATTTTATGATTTTCATTATGTTCTTTACAATGTTAATCCATTTGGAGAGCTTCAGTCTGTTTACTAAGTGTGTCCTATTTTTGTTATCAACAATAACATTCCTCATTGGATGTCAATAAAGAGGGAGGATTTGTCATACATTTGAATTTATTTCTCATGATAATGATCACAGTTCTAATTTTACTGTAATGTGGTAGTTTGATCATGGTAAATCAAAAGCGTCCTCAGAACAGATAAACGAACAACAATTTTCGAATTGCATTTAATGTGCATTTTATTTCTGTGGCGATCAATTATTTTATTTCTTTACATAACTGAATTATCATTTATTTTGTTGAATATGTAGTCGATGGGACATGATTTTGATGATGATTCTCTTGATGAAAGGAATTTGTATGAATCCCATGACCCTATGGTTTTAATTAGATAAAAAGATCAATAAATCAAACAGGGAACTAGCTCACTTGTTAGATATTCTAAATCAAACTCATGAGGTCGAAGAAAGGATCAAAGAAGTTATGACAAGGGTTAAGACATATAAGTTAATAACCATAATTTCAAGTGGTTTTATTTTTATGTCATAAGATCAATTATGCAAGATTGATTTTTAACTTTTACATTATCTAAAAGAAAAAATGTTTTCTTTCTTATATAAGGATTTTTGGATCATGTTGACACCGACATGCATGGTGTCGCTAGTAGTGGTGTTGCAGAGATGCCACAGGGTCCTGACACAGGCCCTAGTATAGCTTCCAAGACACATCTTTTCATATCTCCATCTTCCACTCCATTAGGTGGGAGCCACGACACGCACACTGAGGAAGTGACCACACAGGTAGGCCTTGGAGGTGGTGACGAAGATGAGGCCGATGATTTGACCAACTGTATGGTTTCTTTTCCTAAAGAAATACATGTGACCAATAGAGGGATCCTTAAGAGAACATTTATGTTCAACGAGGAAGGGATTCTATTAAACAAAGTTAAAGTCCCAAGTAATTTTTTAAATTTTAATTGTTTCGTGTTCTCTATGTAGACAAATATAAATCATCTAAATTATTATTTTTAAATTAATAATCATATAATCATTTTGCGTGTAGGGAATAAGGATTTTTATAGGTCCTTGGAGAATAAGGATTTTCTGATTTTTGGTCCCACCATACGATAGAGGTGGATTTCCCAGAATTCCAACCTCAAAAAATAATTGATGGATTATCTCGAAAGCCTTTTTGGTGTAGACACATTTAATAAGACCTTGGCCACCACTACAGTTGGCCAATATTTAAAATATACGTGAGAAACATATAGGAAGAACTTGAAACAAATGATAGGTACGAGCGTCCTCTGATGATTCCAAAGAGGGAGTGGAAGGCCCTCATTGAGGATGCAAAAGAGAATAAATTGAAAGATGAAGGAAAAACACCCTCTGGTCCCATAAGGCAAATTACAATTTCAATTCAATACCTTCAATTTTTTTTAGATGTAAATAAAATTGGGGTACACATTAACATACTTCAAACTTTTGATGATGGTTCGACTGACACATCAAAGGAAAAAAAATGAAGGCTTGCCAAATGTGGCCAACAAAGGTTAGGCCAGGGTGGCTACTTGAAGTTGTAGTCACGAATTGGAAGTACCTAAATATCTTATTTGTATCGCATTAAAAAATTTAGGTAATTGCAACGAATAACATTAAAAATACATACTCTTATGCAATGTAGGGTGATGATTTTGGTACCGAAACCACATAGGAAGACCTCCAACTTGGTTACAAGTATGGCTATAAAGTTGTAGTTGAATACCGAAAAAGATTGGGGAAGTTACCAAGAACCACTTTGGAGGATAAGGTAAATAAAATTTAATCCACATTAACCTTTATTATTAATATAATACAATCATGTTGGATATTATTAATATTTACAACTTTTTGTATATCAGGGGAGCAACATGGCCAACAAACACACTAGTATTGGAGGCAGTGTGTTGATAGCAGTTTGAAACCAGAAGATGGTTCTCCCATGCAGTCCCAATATTCCATGGAGGTGCATCGCCACGACGGTGTTGCGACCGAGATGGCACATGACAGTAATATGGTTGTATTTTAATCATATACTTAATAATTTTGTAGTTATACATTTTGTACTTCTATTTTTGTTTACTTATACATTTATGATTGTCCTTATAAAGTTTGTAGTCTCAATGGAAGATATTGTTGTACTTGAGGGTCATATAGTTGAAGAGGAGCACGCAGGGGAAACAATTCCAATGGTGCCGACAAGTGTAATAGGTAAATAATGACATTGCAGGTGTTTTTTTTAATATTACTGAACTAGTTCAATGATATTTAAAAACTGGCCATCTAAATTTGTATTTTTTTCTTTTGTAGGTGATGTCTCATCACAGTGGCCTCCATTACCCCGTGAGTACCTCATGACTAGGCGTTCTCTACGTGAGAGGATGAAATCATAATCATATTTTGAAGAGCACCCAGAGAACGAAGACACAGATATTGATGAAATGCTTAGGAACTATAGAGCTAAGAAGAAGTGGTCGACTAAAAGTACTAAATGATGATGTACATGAATATTTTAATAACTATTTAATATAAAATCTATTTTCTATGAAACACTTTTTTTTACTTTTTGGGTCACCAAAATGATATTCTTTTACCAACCTTTTACTTCACTTTTCACCATATTCCGCTTTCCCACAACCTTACATTAAGACCATTTTCATGATTACATATGAGTTTAGACCTATTATTTTCCAAACCATTAATTTTAGTATTTTGAGTGAGTTTATGATTAAATATTGGAAAAATAACATATTTTCACTTATATATCAAAGTGGGATGATTTATATGATGTTTACAGTTACATTTTAATACTCCAACGAAGTCATATGATGGAATAGAATAAAGTTTCTTTTCACATCAATATCCATTCTCTAGTTTTTAGATGTAAAGTTCTTTAGTGTAGTGTATGATGTTATGGAATAGTTGTTACTTTTCTCTTAGGAGAATTGAGCTCACTCCAAATGGATCAAGGAATCATTTTATTTCATTGTAAACAATTGTGAATATTGGTATGTATATATGTTTGTTTTTGTTGTAAATATTTCAATAGATTTATATGTTGGGTATTAAGGAATTGAGAGTGATGTGAGGGGGGAGGGGCCATAAGACCTTTCATCTTCACGTGGTTGGCCCTGTTCAGTATAAAACAATTTATTGGAGTCATTTAGTCTTGGAGGAAACCTTCCTCGATCCAACGGAGCAACAACAAAGTCAATGTTGACTTCATTGCTGCTACTTCAAATCAAGGGAGGCAAATTGATTAAATATTAGACATGTGGCTCCAACAAATTATTCTCTAAACTAAGAGGATCTCATTCAGGTATGTTCTGACACTCTCGTAAAAATGCATCTTAGAGTAAATAATGTGCTGCAAATATGACTTTTATTGATTTTTTAGATATTTATGGAGGTTGAATGATTTTGGCAGGTACTTTAAGATCTTTCTTCGTCGATTGAGGGAAGCTCAAGACTAACAAAAGGTCATACAACTGAAGAAAAACACACGAGGTAAACCATTAAAACTGTATTGTCGACCAATTCATCAAATTAGGTGTGATTTCTCCTTTCAACATAGTTTATATATCCATCAATTCTAGTTATGTTTAATGTTTTATGAATTGTTATGTGATTATTTATTAATGCAGGGTTTTCTATGTGATTATTTATTGAGATATATCATATGTTTAGTACTTTTCATGTTCTCTCCTTGCATCCAGTAATGGTAGATATGAGTCCATTTATATTGATTGAAAGAAACCTTGGGTTCTTGTAGGGATTTATGAAGTGTTAGTTCATGCATCTACTGCTAGCGGTCCTCCTAGAATAAGGCCAAATGAACTGAGAAAAATTTCCATAAATAGTGTTGTTGTAATATGCCTCCTTTTTTCTAGGAATTGCTCTAGATCATGGAGCATGTACTGTCCATCCATCCTAAATGTCCTTGCATGTTGATCATGAAAACCTAGAAAATGCTTCAATGATACAATTTTCCTCCTTTACGAACATTACAATTTTGATCCTTTTGTACAAGATGGAAGCTAAGTAGTATCGATATCTATCTTAAATAGAATAACATGGTTAGAGAATCTCCTCTCTTTAGTGAAAGACTCAATATAACAATCATAAAATAGAGGAAAACTTAGGTCAAAGGGAGTGAGTTTTTGGGTTATGATGGGGTTGCAAAAATTAGAGCTTCCACCGACAGAATCTTAAGCTAAAAAACAATTTCCTTAACAAGGCTTCATCATCTAGACCAAGTTGCAACAACATGTTTTTGAAGAAGTGAAGATGTTGAATCTATGCACTACACCTATGCTTACACTACTATATGTTGCTCATCCTTTTGATATAGAAGATGATGCATATGACAATGGGATAGGTATTTTTCTGACACAACAATGTCATTCCATTGTGTTTTACTTAGAGACATTCAATGACGCAATCCACAACTTTTGAAGTTATGATAGAGAGATGTGATCCATTACTTAAGTAGTTCACTAGTGGAGATACTATGTATAGGGAAAATAAATTGTTATTCAATATAACCATAAGCCACTACAGGCCTAGAGAAAAATTGTGCGATATAGAACACTAGCAAGAGTTCTATAATACACACATAAATTTTGTGAAAGTTTATGCAACCATTCAATAAGGATGCCACACTACCTACACAAGACTTATTATTAATTCAGTTGATTTTCATATAAATAAAGATCTTTTGTATTGACTTGATAGGATGTGCTCACTTGCAAGTGAACCTAAGGATTTTTTGATTTGGTAATCTCATTTCTTGAAGTTGGTTGGGCATTTTGTCACATCAAATATAGTTGCAACTTTACAATAAATTTTTTATTCGCCATGTATGAGGCATGATGTTGAGAACCACCTCAATTTTGTTTTTGCATGTTCGATTCCTAATTTGAAAAATCACCATTTAGGTATGTATAATATTTTGATTATGTCCTCTAGATATTATGGATCTGTCAGTGTAGGTTTATGGTTCACCAATGGATAAATTCTAACATGAATGTATGGTTCAACATATCCATAAGAAAATGATGGTTCCTTTGTCATCCCCATCCTAACATATTGACCTCACGCCTTCAACAGTTCCTTTTAGATAGAATCCCCATCCTAACATATTCATCCCAGCAGGAACATGCACGGTGGGCATTCCTGATGAGCATAAACGACCAACTCAGTCAAGTCATGGGAGCATGTGCATTCTCTTAATGAAACATATATAGAATTTAATATACAACAAACCTATTTATGAATAAATATGTATAGGGGTATGGGGACAACTAAGGCCTAATGGGTTAGGATTGAAAGTTTTTTCAAGCATAGAGAAATGGTTAGAGCACCAATATGTGGGTTGTTGATACGAAGTTTAATTTTATCCTATCCTCAAAAACTAAAGATTCATATTTTCCTAAGTTGTGGAGCTGCCCTTAGTCCAAAAGGGGAATCAGAGCTTTCTGTTCCTTTTCAAATTTTCGAGATTTGGTTTTTCTCGAAGTATGATCTTCAACCATCTTACTTTTCCGGTACCGAAATCCCAAAAATGTTTAACATATTAAAAATAAATTAAAGGGAGGAAGAATTGGAGGTTACTTTTTCTGTCGCTTTCCACAAAGAGCTGTTTAAAACAGTAATTAATTAAGTCCCTAAACATAACTATCTTTCCCTTAATCTTTCATGATTCAAGTTTTTTCCTTTCTACTAAAGTGCTTTCGAACTCTCAACCATCAAACTCCTGAACCTCATTTTTCTGAAAAGTTATAAGGATAATTAATCATTAACCTTGATTAATTAAAGCTCTAATGCATGATTAGCRCTTCACTAATCCCATCGCAATTTCACGATCCGAGGTTTTCTTACGAATTATCCCCTGACGAAAGGATCCCCAAAGTTCTGAAATGMAAAATTGTGTTTTCTCTAAACAAGGTTTAAGAWTAAGGATAATTTTATTTTGAAACAGGATTAGTGACAACTAAGCTTATTTTTGCATTTCAGGGATTGAGGAAGGTAGTGATTTTTGAAACTCCAGTTTTGAAATTGCCAATATATAAYAGTATTAATAACAGATAAGTGAAGATATTTTTCGACATGGAAGCGTATCTCCAGGCATATCTTTCCATTAAAAAGCATTAATTTTTTGTCGTCTGCGTTTGTACACTCGTTATAACATAAAATTGGAAGTTAATAAGGYCTTATGTTTTGAACTTCATTATTACCCTTTACATCTATAGTAAGTCATTTTTACCTGGTTTTATACACATTTTATCTGTAAACAGGTCTCTGATCTAGCACAGGTATCATGGCACCTAAGAAGGCACCCAAGAAAAATGAAGAAATTTCAAAAAGCTCGAGTCCAGATGGAGACGTTATATCTAATACAATACTGCATGCCATCGATTCCATAAAATCCTGGAGGCAGACTTTCAAGACTCTGGATTATGAAATTAAAAATTTCCCTCATGACGCTGACAATAAGCTTCGAGATATAGCGGAGTCTGAGCTCCACAAAATAGCTACACAGCCGCAACTTGTGACTTATAATGACATGATTAGTTGGGCCTTAGAGCGAACTGACGTACAGACGAGAAGCATTATGGACAGTCGAGGGGTCATCATTGGCTCTTTCAGACTGGAACATGTACAAGTAATGCATAAATTATCTCCCAGTCCCAAGTTTGTTTATAATAAATATTTTGTGAGTAATTTTCAAAGGAAAGAATGTTTTGAGTCAAACCAAACGTATCCTGACATAATCAAAGACTGGTGGAGAAATGAGGGTAAATTCAGGGCTGACACCCATGGTATTTACGCCACAACCTCATTGAATGAGTATATGATTTATGTGGCGATGATGTTATGTAGACGTTTTGGAAAGAAAATTCCTACCCATTTCCCTGCAGAATGGGTAACCCTTTTGCATGAGGCAGCAAAAGGTTACAGTTTTAATTGGGATATGATTTTATCTGATAACATAGCGAAGGAGGTCATGGAATATCAGACTGCAATATCTAATGGCCAACCAGTAACCTTTTATATGTCTGCGTACATCATGGATGTTATATGCTTCTTTCCCTTTGATGAATTGGAGTTGGAATCTGGCTTACCCGAAGCCAATTCATGAATATCATTCTAAACTTTGGGAAGAAAATGCCAAGGAATCATTCTATGAAATTTGTCATTTTGTGGTGATACCACTACATCAGATGTTGTACGGCTATGTGCCTCTTTTTAGAGTTGGTCACAGGAAACCTCAGGACAGTTGCTGACTGGTTTATAGAGGAGAATTTTTCATACATTAGAGTTTTCGGGTGTTCAATCCCTCCATGCACACTCCTGAAATTCCTCCCTAACAGACTGGTGTGCAGGGAGGTAACTCATCAAATAGTAATAGGTGGAATTGGGATAGAACTAAAAACATCCCAAAAGAAATCTTGGCCAGTTTTTCCCATTCAGATTGGGAAATTTTCATTGCTCAACTTGTGTCATTCCAAAGTTGAAGCGACAGCACTGGAGGAGGTTAAATTGGTAAACCTTGAGCACAGGAAGCATGATCCTTACCAGTTAGTGGGAAAACACATGACCCACTGTAATATGAAGGCTTATGAACATGAGAATTCCCCTTTGTGACGACCTGTTCAAAGGGATTAAGACCTATGAGGAAGTGTTAGAGAGAGTCCAGACACTACCATTCGACTTGCAAGCTAGTTTTCAGATATTCCAAAAGCATAGACGGAGTGGTCTGCCCAAAGTATTGTAGGGAGAAGAAATCACCCTTCATCGGAGACAAGAAGATACTTCCCTAGGCCTCAGACGAGAAACACAAGATGAAGTAAATCCTAAGAAAATCCTACAGGAGGCTGAGAGGTCCTCACAAGATGAAGATACCTTACAAACAAAAAATCCACAGACAGAAACAGAGCGAAGGCCCAAGACACCTCCTGAATCCAGTAAGTCTACACCCCCTTTATCACCTGTTGTTGATGTCAATGAACCTGAGGCTATGGGAGAAATAATATCTACAGATCTTGGGAGCCCCTTAACTTCCTTAACTCCTTTACAGTCCACCTTTGTATTCCCACAGATGGGAGCCATATATGTTGGTGACCTCACCCCCATTTCCAGAGATGAGATCCCTCCTTCTGATTATTTTTCCATCATGAAGAGGAAGGTTGTTCTAAAGCAAGAAATGTATATGAGAGAAGGGGGTATGGTGAAGAAGCATAGGGTCTTAGTATATGGCCAGAAACTGGAAGAGGAGGATTTCACTACAAAGGTAGTAGCTTCTATGAGAGCCATGGCAACAACAAACCTTTTTACCGTGGAGAACATGAGAACAATGATAAATAAGAGTAACCACATGATAGCTCAATTGCAGGATTAGTTGAAGAATGCTGAGAAATGCATTAGAGAAGAGGCGAATAAAATTTGGGAGCAGGCCAGAGTTGTTGAAAGGAAAGAAATTCAGTCACTCAAAACTAGCCTGGATGAAATGAACCAGAGGTTACAAGCAAGTCAGGTACAAGTTACTCATCAAAACGAGCTTGTTAAATAGTTATAGGCTAGATTGAATTTGACGGAAGGTCAAGTTGTAGACTTAAAGGCTTTTCAAACCCTCTTGTTATAAGCCCATACAAAAGTAGAAGTTGAACAACAACAATTGATCTCGAAAATAGAGATCATCCAGCATTATTTTCAAGAGGTAAGAAAATCCCTTGATAATATTTTTTTACTAGAAAAAGAGGCTAAAGCAGCAAGGAATACCTTTCAGAAAGCAGTTGCATGTTTAGGAAATAGGGAAATTCCCAAAGATCTAAAAATTTCTGTCACAGAACGGATAAGAGGAGACATCGTGCTCAAGGCATGGGAAACGAGCATAGTCGAAAACAAGAAGATAGACAAAGAGATCAAAGATGAATGTGAGGGAATCTTTGATTCCTTGGATAAGAAAGCATTAGGTATTGAAAGAAATGACTGCTTTGGACTACTAGGGCATATAAACATTGTGAAACAACAGTCGTATTACAAAGAGAGTTTACAGGAGGTTCAGGTGGAATTTCACAGTTGAACGAAGTCGATACCAACCTAATAGAAATATGGTTGGTACAGCCTAATTTAAAGTTGCAAATGTTCAGGTTTGTCGATAAAGGATTTGAAGACCAGTTTCCAAAGGTATAAAGAAACTTTTATCTATTTGAAACTAAATATCTCCCGACACCACCCAGAATTTTTGTTCATTTTTTGGAGAAGTGTGTTGAATGTATAGCTTCAAAAGAGGGAGAGACTTCAACTAAATAGTGAAGTATCATTCGAAAACTTGTACTTTTGAAATGATAGACCATTGAAAATCTAATCACACAACGGTTAAGGTTGCAGTTTTGTAACTATTTTTAATTTTTTCCCCTAAAAAGTAGGAGATCACTAACCATCAAGTAGTGATGATATTGTATAAATAAGGGGGGGTAAGGCTAAAAAAGGGCTTTTTTTCTTTCTCTAGAAAGACATTTTTTGACGAAAGTAATTTTGAAGAAACTCTGAATTAATAGAAATGCAGATTGAAGATTCCAGATTTTGTCACATTTGAGTTATGTGTTCCCTTGTCTTTCCATATTTCTTTCATATGTCTAATTGATGAATGCTCAGCTACAATTTAGTGCAACTTCTACTGTGGAAATTAATATTCTTGTCATTTAAATCATCTACAGTTTTTCCTCTGTATCAATTATCAACAGATACAAGACCCGTAAATGTTTAGATTTCAATATCATATGCTTCATTAATATTGTCTTGTTTCATAGTCTTCTTTTACAACATGAGATTCCTCTTAATTTGATGCCTCACCTTGTTAATAGCTTTTTTTTTTCCCTCATGTCATGCATGTTCCATTTCCTTGAATTTTAACTCAAATACAAGAAACGTCCTTTAAATTAGTCATCCTATTAATTCGTGTTTTAAAATATTTCTTTTTATATTGTAAAATAGAGATAACGAAGCCAAAAAAATGAAAACACTGAATTATATCTTCTTTACCTTTATCCTTCATGGAAGTACCAGTTTCAAGGCAGCCTAACATTGAACCCGGTCTTTTAGACCAAACCAATATTTCTCTAAATATATTCAACACTATCTTACAAACAACAAATAACTGGGTCGAATTAGAATGTTCATGGGCTGTAATCGAGAGAGAGATCAGCATTCAAGAAAACTGGGAATTTTGACAGAGACAATTGAGGAACCAATTATAGCCCTCACCTTTAATCATTGTTTTTTATTTTCTCAACTTCCTCTATATTTTCAGATGCCTTGACAGTATACTTTAGATCCTTAAAGTAAAAACTCAGGAACAACATCTTTTTGGCATCGTTGTCGGGGAACAAAGTAACGAATCTTTTTCCCTGGGAAGAACGACATTGACACTTTCCTTCTTTGGTAGTTAACAAAGTTTGGAAACCTTCTAAGGCTACCTTTATCTTTCACTTGATGACTCCATACTGTTTAAACTGGCTCTCAACCAGAAGAACACCAAGAAGAATCCAGACGACGAGTATACTTCACCTTTTTCCGACCCAGAAAAAATTCTAAGGTCAAGAAGACACTTCCGGCAGACTATCTCATCGAGAAATAAAAATTATCAACCTAAATTCACACAGTCTGACTCTAAATATCAACACGGTGAATCAAGTATTCCACCCCTTTACGAGAAATGCTCCATTGATAAAGTTACATCCCCCGAATCAAATTTGGTTCTGCCCATTTTTGAGACAGAATCTTTCTCAGTCGTTTCCCACACCAATAGAAAACGAAGATCTGTCTCACTTCCTATTGCGACTGATTCTCCCTCGCTTCTCAAAGTTCATTTTCCCACCTCTCAAAACTCAAAAAATTATCCCATATATCTTGATTCAACTTCTGTTGATTCTCTTATATTTTCACCATGTGATTCTGAAGGAACCAGTCCACATTCCCCAAGCTCCTTTTTCTCAAGTTTCATCCCCGTCGATAACCAACTTCTTGAAACCCTTCCTTATAACCCCCAAACTTTTACCGCTAAAGACACAATGGCCGCAGATGGAGTAGGTGGGGAGGGAGGTGTTGTCACAGGTGGGGAGGGAGCAAGGGCAGGCGGCCAAGCACCACCTCTTCAGATATTCGTAAAGGTTGTTGCGAGATATGTTCCTCTAGTTCTACCAGTCCCTCTCCATGATTTACCAAAAAATTACATGAAAAACCTCCCCAAGTTCACAAGAGAGGACAATTTAACAATAACTGAACACATAAAAAATTTTGATCAATTCGCTGACATTCTTGGATTGAAATATTAAGATGTTTACTCCAGACTCTTGGTTCAAACCTTTGAAGGGAAAGTAAGAACCTGGTTTCGAGGCTTAGCAGCTGGATCTATACCATCATATGATGAACTTGAAAATTATTTTATTAGACAGTGGGGTGAGCGGAAAGACCATCTTTATTATCTAATCGAATTTGGACCTCTTCAAAAGAAAAACTCTGAATCAATCCTTTAGTTCACCCAACGATTCAACAAATTGTACAACAAGATCCCAACCGAGGTCAAACCCTCACAACCTGTGCCGAAAGTGACTTTCACTGGAGCTTTTGACCCTGACTTTGCCCTATTATTAAGGGAGAGAAGATCAGTATATCTCACCAAGATGCAAGATGATGCCTTGGAAATCAAATCTAACATGATGGAATCAGGGAAACTGAAAGCCAAATTTGAGACTGGAAACAAAGAAATAAGGAGATATAGGGAGCAAGGAGGACCCTCTGGATCAGGGAGGTCCTCAGAAGATAAAATGGACGATATGGCTAGAATCATCAAAGAACTGTCAAACAAAATATCGATAATGGAACTTGATCAAGATAAAAATGAACATTACCCTAGAAAGGAATTCAGGAAGAACCCTGATCCTCAAAACCACCAAAAAAAAATTAAGAACGAAGATCAAAAAATCCAAACCCCTTTTAAAATCAAAAACTTTATAGGAGGGCAAGACTTGGAGGATTTCGAGGAGTTAGAAGAGGATATGAACAATCTTGGCGAAGACTAGTTACAACCTTATATAACAAGACGTGATTACGAAAAGTCTTTTACTTCAAATTATAGGACTGAGAGTAACAAGAAAATGCAGTGTTTCGAAAGATTCGACCTATCAGGGAATAGAAGATGGTATAATGGCCGAGCTCCACCAGAAGTATAACCTAAGAACTAGAAACAAAGTTTCCACAACCGCTCTAGTTAAAAAGATACTGCTGAGGGTTTAAACTGACCAAGGAGTTTCAAAAATCACTAAAAAACAGAGTAAAGGGACTAGCACCGCTAACGTACAGTCAATTAGAACAAAGACAGCAGAAATGCCACCCTTAAGCACGTAGAAACCAGACACCCTTGTTATCGAAATAGAGGCCCCTTAACCAAGGAAAGATGAAAAGAAAAGGCTGGAGAATCAAACCATGGAAACTAAAAAAATGATTGGAAGTTTTAATCTAGAGAACGAAATCAATAAGATAAAAATCCCTATTCCCCTTGTTGAACTAGCCAAAAACCTGATATACCGAAAAAAATTTGCTAAAATGATTAGTTTTTCGGAAAATTAAAGTCAGGATGATGTTATTAACTTAGAGGATGATAAGCCTAACATAATTTTCAGCCCACACTTCAAAGGTGGTGGAGACACCGTTGCCCCTTTCTACATCACTTTGATAGTTTTCGACTATCTACTCCATAGTTGCATGTTAGATTCTGGGGCCTCTCACAATGTGATGCCTAAAGAAATCATGGACAGGCTCAGCCTATAAATCACCAGGCCTTATGGAGATTTATATTCATTTGACTCGAGGAAAGTCAAGTGTATAGGCATGATAAAAGACTTAGTCGTAAATCTTGCACAGGTACCCACCAAAAGTGTTTTAATGGATGTGGTTGTCACAGATATACCTCTGAAATATGGCATGATCTTGTCTCAGTCCTGGGGTGCTAATCTTGGAGGTTCTCTACAACTTGATATGACGTACGCGACAATTCCATTTTTCGGAGGCTAGTTCACTCGATTGTACAAGGAAACCAGGTTGGCGTTTACGGTTAGTGATCCTCTCAACCCAAATAATTATCTTGTATATATTTCTGATCAGGATTTAGGTAATTATATATTATATTTAGATGATGATGTTGACGCATGTGTAAAAGAAATTTCTATAGGAAATAAAAAAGAAAAAGAACAAATAGAACAAGATGTATATAGCACTGGCATTTGGAGAATGTTTTTTGATGGTGCCTCGTCTTATCTTGGAGCTAGAGCTGGAGTAATTTTTGTGGCACCTGATAACCAATTCGTCATCCCTTTCTCTTATAGGCTACAGTGGAACATTGACCACACTAATAATGTATGTGAGTACAGAGATCTAGTGTTATGATTATAGGCCTCCAGTAGAATGAAAATTAAAAACTTGGAAGTTTTTGGTGATACAGAGTTAATCGTGAAACAAGTCAATCGCCAATACCAGGCCAAACATCCTAGATTAAGGTCCTATCGAAATTGTGTTTGGGACCTAATCAAACTTTTTTTCTCTTCTGTTAATATTCACTTCATTCTGAGAGATGAAAATCAACAGGTGAATGCCTTAGCCAAAGTTTCTTCAAATTTCACACCTCCCACTACTTTCAAACTCAAATATCATATACAAATGAGGCATAGGCCTTCCATACCCAATAACATACATCAATTGAAAGTCTTTGAGGATGACGAAAAACTATGAAATTTTTTAGAAACAGTAGACGAGTTCATCGAAACGCATGCTGACCAAGAGAACCAAAATGATCCTATTTGGATCATGCAGGAAAGGGAAGACCCCCAAGAATTGTAGTATAAAATTACAAACCACCACATGCTAGTTTTAAAAAATAATCAAATACCCAAGGGCTTGATTCCTTTCGAAAGACTCTTTAATCATGATGACATCCCTTTGAAGACTACCTTATAGCCTCAACCAGAGGAAGTTGAAGATTGCAATATAGGTACCAAGGAGAGTCCTAGATTAGTTAAAGTATCCAGGTACCTGTCTCCTGAAATCAAGAGTAAATATGTCGATTTGCTTAAAAATTACAAAGATGTTTTTGCCTGGTCTTACGACGAGTTGAGAACTTACGATACAACCATCATGGAACATAAAATTCCATTAAAACTAGGCATCAAACCTTTTAGGAAGAAACTTGGGTAGATCAATCCTATCTTATTACTGGTGATAGAAAAGGAGGTCAAAAAACTCCTGGATGCTAAAATCATAGTCCCACTGAGATATTTCGAGTGGCTAGCAAATTTAGTCCCAGTGAGAAAGAAAAATGGCAAGATCAGATTGTTTGTCGATTTCAGAAACCTAAATTGGTCATCGCTCAAAGACAATTACCCATTACCTAAAATGGATCATGTTTTAGAAAAAGTAGTTGGGGCTAACATAATTTCTATGATCGATGGTTTTTCAGGTTACAATCAGATCGCAGTGCATCATGACGATCAAGAAAAAACTTCTTTCACTACCCCTTGGGGTACTTTCATGTATGATAAAATGCCTTTTGGTTTAATGAATGCAGTGACAACTTTTCAGCGAGCCATGGATATCACTTTCATGGGTGAAAGAGATAAGTTTGTGGTTATCAATCTCGATGAATTGACTGTGTTCTTCAAATCTGATGCAGAACATCTAAGGCACCTTAAACAAACCTTTGAGAAATTCTGAAAATTTGGTTTGTCACTCAATCCCAAGAAATATCATTTTGCAATGTAAGAAGGTAAACTCTTGGGCCATATCGTGTCTAAATATGGAATCAAAATCGATAAAAAAGGTTTGAGGCAACAGATGCAATAAATTTTCCTAGAAATGTAAAAGAAATTTAGTCTTTTTTGGGAAAAATAAATTTCTTGAGGAGATTCATCCCTAACTTTGTTGAAATTGTGAAATTGATAACAGATATGCTAATAAAGGACAATGAAGTGAAATGGACAAGCGAAGCCAAAGCGTCATTTCATCACATCAAGAAAGTAATAAGAGAAGCACCAGTCCTGGAAAGCCCAGATTACATAAAAGAGTTTTTGATTTTTTCTTTTGCTTCAGAACATACTATCGCAGCTGTGTTGTTACAAAAAAACGAGGAAAGTTTTGAGCGGCCTATTGCGTTTTTCAACAAAATTCTCAGAGATGTCGAGTTGAAATATGATATATTGGAGAAACAAGCCTATGCAATGGTGAAATCTCTCAAATCTTTCAGAACTTACATGTTTCACTCGAAGGTCATTGCTTATGTAGCATCTAGCTCAATTAAAAATATCCTGGTGCAACCAGACAACGATTGAAGAAGAGGCAGGTGGTTAGCTAATATCCAGGAGTTTGACCTAGAATTCAAACCAACTAAAATTATCAAAGGTTAGGGTTTGACCAAATTGCTTTCCGAATCAAACTTAAAAGCACTAGGGATAAATCAGCTACAATAGACCGAGGGATTTCTGGAAATAGACGAGCTTGATATCGCTGCACCTACAACCGAAATTCAAGACAAATTTTCTACTTCGGCTTGGTATCGCGACATCATCCATTACCTACTTATTCTCCAATGTTCTACTAAGTTAACCCCGTATAAGGCTAGGATGTTAAAGTTACATGCTTTAAAATACTGTATCATAGATGCTAAATTGTATTGGAAAGACCCCCTGGGTTTCCTACTGAGGTGTTTAGTCGAAACTAAAACAAAAGGGGTTATAGATGAATTCCATGTCGGAGTGTGTGGAGGACATCATGTGTGGTAAGAAATAGCTTATAATATCTTAAGATCCGGATACTAATGGCCCAAATTGTTCATAGAAGTGAACACTAAAGTTCGAAATTGTGTCCCTTGTCAGTTGTTTGCAGGAAAACAGAAGGCCCCGTCTTTGCCCCTTATTCCAGTTAAAATTGAAGCCCTGTTTCAACAATGGGGAATTGATTTCATTGGAGAAATTCATCCACACTCCAACGCACAACACAAATGGGTCTTAACTGCTACTGATTATTTCACTAAATGGGTGTAAGCTATCCCCACAATAAATGCCACTGATTCGGTAGTAATCAATTTTTTGGAAGATAATATTTTATCTAGGTTTGGTTGTCCCCAAAAAATAGTTATTGACAACACGCAAGAATTTAAGTCAATGGCCATGGTAAATTTTTTCCTAAAATATAATATGGTACTGGGACACTCAACAACTTACTATCCGCAAGGTAATGGTCTGGTTGAATCATCCAACAAAATCCTGATTACCATGATAAAAAAGGTTCTGACAAAAAACAAGAAAGCATGGCATATCCATTTMAAATATGCTCTATGGGCCAACAGAATAAGCAACAAAAGATCAATTGGGATTTCCTCTTTTTAGATGGTATATGGCACTGATGTCATTTTACCAATAAATCTTKCTCTTCCAGTAATGAAAATCTAGCAGGATTCAAATGAAGAACCCAATGACGTTACCAGAAGGATTAACCAGTTGGTCGAAGTCCAGAAAAATAAGGCCGAAGTAAATGAAAAGTTACAAATATATTAGGATAAAATGAAGGCCTTGTTCAATCAAAAAGCTAAAGATAGATAATTCCTCCCTGGCGACTTGGTCCTGAAGTGGGAAGCCAGGAAAGAAGACGCTGGAAAACATGAAAATTCGATCCGATCTGGTCTGGCTAATACAAGATTTTGGCCTTTAAGGGAAAAAATGCTTGGTTATTAGAAAACCTGGATGGAGACATCTTCAATGCCCCTGTAAATAGGCGACATCTTAAACACTTAATGCAATAATGTGTTTCTAAATCCTCATTGTACATACCAATTTGTTTTCATGCTTTTGTATAGATTCAAAAAAAAAAGGGGGGATTTATTTTCATGATATTTCCTAACGATTATAATGTTATGTTATTCGCAGGGAAAATTTCTCACAAGACAATAGACTCAAGGTATTGAAAGGTGATATGCGCAAGTATTCCTATCAAGTATCTCACAATG
>SNQJ01S0130468.1:17741-43701 GCA_010110895.2 Picea sitchensis
TAAACATAACACTAAAGTATTTATAACTAACTTTTGAAGCAAATAAATATATATTTATTGTTAAATTTTTATAATAATAGTAATAATCTATTCTTGTGACCTCTTAGGAGGAAATACATGTTCTTAACCATTAGGCCCACTCAGACTGTATATATAATAATGATATTAAAATTATATATTATTTAATTTAAAAATAATTTTATTTTAAAAATAAATATCAATTATATTTTTATGTAAAAGAATTAATAGACATCTAAATATGAATATATGAAAAATAATTGAAGTGTTCACTACTGCTAACATCTTTGCAGGATGAGAATTTGATGGACCCAACAACCTGTCTCTTGTGTACTGCGCTTGAGACTTCCTTCAATGGACCCAATAATTGAAGGGAAGCATGCATACAAGCCTATTCAGAGCTATAAAATATGAAAAAATAATGAATAAATTTCTGTACAAACCTATTGAGGGTTATAAAATATGAAAAAATAATGAATAAATTTGTGTAATGTTTATGAAGCATTATGTTCACTTCTCACTTCTGCTTCGCTTGTAGGCCATTAAAATTTGTTTTTTAGAGAGAGGCAAATCCTGTATATTCAATAATATTTTAAACAAAGAATAAGAATTTTAAACTACATATTTATCTAACTGTTCGTACTGAGAGAAGGGAATGCAAATTTCTATCTTTGATATTATCTTCGTAACTGGGGACGAGTAGCAATTTAACCTCATGCTCTAGGAGGATGTAGGCCATAACATGGCTGGGTCTTGGTCAATAATTACACCTCCACTCATGGCTCTGCATAGTCTTCACCACGCCGAAATTTTCTGGTCTCTGTAAATAATTACACCTCTTTCTCTCTCTTCCGTTTATAAATAGTTGCGAGAATCCTTCACATAGATAGCACTGCACTTTTCCTCTGCATATTTCCACTCTTCTCTTCTCTCTCTGTTTTAAATAATCTTTGCAATTTCTCCTTTGTATTTCAAGCACCATGTCGTTCCTCTATTTTTCTTTTACTCTTCATATGCTCTTTTTCCAAAGTCTTATGAGTCTAGATCATTCTTATAAATGTACAATTCTTGAGAAACTAGATCTCTCTTCCAACTTCTTAGACTTTGTATTAGATCTTCATATGTAGTCTCCATCACATGGACAGAGTGGTCTCCCTCAACCTCTCTGACATGGAACTGGGCGGCTATATATCTCCTTACCTCAGTAATTTGACGTTTCTCCACTCACTCAATATTTCCAACAATGCGCTCCATGGTTATATCCCAACTCATTTGGGATGCCTTTTTCGTTTGAGGGAGCTTTGGTTGTACAACAATCAATTGGAGGTAAACATTCCTAGTGATCTGGGCAATTGCACAAATTTGGCTAGCTTGGCAGTCTCCTACAATGATCTGACTAGAAGTATTCCCTCGAAGTTGGGTTCCCTAACTCATCTACAGGGGATTTTCTTAGGATCAAACAACCTCACAGGTACCATTCGTCTTCCTTTGGAAACCTCTCGGTTTTGATTATTTTAGAGATTGCAAAGAAATGTCTCACTAGTGTGTTATTGTCAATTATTAGGCACCATTCTTGTTTCTTTGTCAAATATCTCCACTTTGGTTCACTTGGGAATTTTCACAAACAAACTCACAGGGAGTATGCCACAAGAATTGGGCTAGCTCACTAGTCTCCAAACTCTTTACCTCCATGAGAATGAATTATCAAGCACCATTCCTGTTTTTTTGTCAAATATCTCCACATTGATTGAATTGACAATTTACAAAAACAAACGCATCGGGAGTATACCACAAGAATTGGGCCAACTCACTAGTCTTCAAATGCTTTACCTCTCTAAAAATGAATTGTCAGGCATCATTCCTGCTTCTTTGTCAAATATCTCCACTTTGACTAACTTGGTCCTTTCTGAAAACAAATTCACTGGGAGCATTTCCACTTCTTTGTCAAATATGGATAACTTGAGTGAGCTCTATTTATGGGGAAATCAACTTAGTGGAAACATACCAAATTCCATTGGAAATTGTTCAAAACTCAGAGAGCTCATCCTAAGCTACAACAAGTTGAGTGGGAGTATGTCGATAGATTTGGGTAAGCTATTCCTCCTTGAAACATTATATTTGAAGTCTAATCAGCTTTGCAGTGGGAGTGTTACAACCATGCCTTTTCTTATAGCCCTTACTAATTGTTCCCACCTAAAAGAACTATATTTGAGAAAGAATAAACTAGTTGGTGTCTTACCCCTTTCCATAGGCAAACTTTCTACCAATTTGTCTTTATTAACATTAGCAAACAACTTGATACAAGGAAACATCCCTCCACATATAGGAAATCTTAGCAGCTTAACCTATCTAAATTTATCTAGAAATTATTTAAATGGTAGCATTCCATCTTTAAGAAACCTTAAAAGTTTAGAAAGATGATATTTAGGGAACAACAAATTACAAGGAGACATACCTAATGACTTTGAACAATTACAACATCTTGGTCTCTTGGACATCAATAGAAACATGCTCTCTTGAAAGATTCTCAACTCCCTTGCACCCCTTAAACAACTAAGATATGTATTCTTTCATTACAACCAATTAGTAGGTGGCATACCTTCTAACTTAGGAAACTGCACAAATATGGAATTGCTCGACTTGTCTCACAATAGATTCACAGGAAACATACCACAAGAAATTGTTGAACTTTATAATCTACATTTCTATTTGAATTTGTCATGGAATTTATTAGAAGGCTCTTTGCCCACAGAGATTGGTAAAATTGCAATGGCTCAAGCTATAGACATTTATGTCAATCACTTATTTGGGGTCATTCTATATACACTTGGAAGCTGCGTTGAACTATTGTCTTTGAATTTATCTCATAATTCCTTTCAAGGCTCTATTCCAAATTCACTTGAAAATTTACAAAGTCTTATGAGTATAAATCTCTCTTCCAACTTCTTATCAGGGACAATACTGATTATTCTCAACAAGTTGAAAATGCTTCAATATTTGAATTTATCTTTTAACAAGCTCACCAGGGAAATTCCAAAAGCAGGTCTTTTTGCAAATCAAACAATTACCATGTCCTTAAATGTAAATCCTAACCTTTGTGGACCACAAGTATTCCATTTATCTGCATGTCCAACACTAAGAGGTCATCCTTCAATTGTGAAAAGAGTAATATTTCCAGTGAGTGGAGTTATTACTTTTATACTATGTTGTGTGGTTTTAATTTTCCTATGGAGAGGGAATAAGCATATACAAAAAATTCATGTCTCAAGAGCTATTTACCAAAAGTTGGAGCACCAAAGGATCTCATATCAAGAGCTTCACATAGCGACTAATGGATTCTCCAAAGCCAACTTACTGGGAACATGTAGCTTTGGGTTAGTATATAAGGGAATTTTGAATGACGACACACTTGTTGCTGTGAAGGTTCTCTAGTTGCAAAATGACCATGGCTAGAAGACTTTTAAATCAAAATGCAGTGTCTTGCAAAAGGTTCGACATCGAAATCTTGTGAAAGTCATAACCTCATGTTCCAACCTCCATTTCAAAGGTTTAGTGTTCGGGTTTATGTCTAATGGAAGCTTAGAGAAGCGTCTCTTTCCTAATAGAGATGGAAACAATGGTGAGGATGTGTGTGCATTGGGGTTGAAAACCTGATTAGACATTTCCATAGATGTGGCCCATGCCATGGAATATCCTCATCATGATTCTTTTGTGCAAGTAGTGCATTGTGATAAAAAACCTAGCAATATACTTTTGGATGAAAATATGTTAGGCCATGTAACAGATTTTGGTATTGCACGATTAATTGGTGAAATATCTACCAATTCACATGCTTTGTCACTTGCTTTAAGGGGATCCATCAGCTACATTTCCCTGGGTATTTCTTTTTTAAACATCACTTTCATTTTTCTTCTCTCATTAACAATATTTGTATGGATTGATTGAGTAAATTTTAATGAAGATTGATTTTACTGTAGAGTATGGATTGAGTGGAACAGTTTCCACCTAGGGAGATGTTTATAGCTATGGCATTATGTTATTGCAAATGCTCACCAGAAAACAACCAACCAGTCACATGTTTGTTGGAGACCTAAACTTGCACAATTGGGTAAACTTTGCGTACCCAAACAAAGTGAATGAGGTAAATGAAAGTAGTATTTTTAGTGAGGTGGATGGAGATGAAATTAAAGAAAATAATGTATAGAAATGTTTACTATCTTTGTTACATGTTGGTTTGCTTTGTTCAAAAAAATCACCAGAAGAAAGACCACCTATGAGAGTTGTGGTAAGGATGTTGGAGAGTATCAAAGAGGATTTGGTGGCAAACGCAATTGCTTCTAGAGGATTGAAATGAAGCATATCCAAGTTGCTTATCAATACAAATGCAACAAGGAATGATGCCTATGCATCAAATGAAAATCTTCTACATTTTACTCTATGAGGTTAACAACAACAAAAGATTTTCAATGTTGCCATTGTTCTTACAATGACAATATTTGTGTACTTATAATTGTTCAAGCAATTTTTTGATAGTGTGCATTATCTATCTATGATTATTTTCAAAAGGAATTAGGTTCTTTGCAACACTATATTAAATGGATTACAAATCTACATTTGGTTTGACTTATTATCCATCCATGATGTTAATAAAATTGTCTAGAAAAAAATTGCAGTCTTTTTGCCACTATAAATGAAATGATTATTATCAACCATAACTTCTAATCTAATGAATTGATCCTATGAACCATATTGGAGTTTAATTAATTTGTTTACATTGTTGGCAAAAGTTAATTGTCATTGCTTTTCGAGATTGACATGATGCTTTTGATTTTTTAATGTGAAGGATAGTTGAAATTTTAACTAAGAGCAGATCTAATTACATGGTGTAGAAGATAAATATGTAATGCAAACCTTGAGTAACTTTCAAACATTAGCAATGTGAAATCTTACGGCTAGGTTAGTATCATTCATGATGGATTTCCTTCTTCCAAACCTGTTTTTTTTTTAAGATATATATGGCTTGATGGAGAACCCTGAAATGGAGTCTTCCAGACCTCAAAGTAAAGGCTGAGTTATAACATTCAGCATCCCTCCAAAATTGGAAGGAAAATATCAAACTTCTAGCTAGTATTTGTATTTGCAATGGATGAACTTGCTAATACTCTATTAACAGGTGAACCACCTACTCTTGATTAATATGCAATCTGATGTTTCCTTTAGGATCAAATTTCAGCATCACCTTTGGCCATAAGACATATAATTTCAACACTATGATTGGAGATTAGAAATATTGGGCTTGTCACATAAAAAAGCAACATAACCTAAATACTATTTTCTCTGCCTACAAATTATAGATAACCAACACATTGGTTGAATGGTAGAACATGTGTGGGCTTGAAAAAGTGCTGGAAAATCAACTACATGGAGGGAAGAGTTGTTTCCCATTTCCATGTGAGTTGTTATACAGACAGAAAATAATACAATTTAAGATATCAAGATCTACATGTAAATAAAATTGTTTTATTTTACTAATTCTAATAGAGAAATTACATATCATAAAAACACTGACAACCTTCAAAGCATCGGGATTCAATTGACTAAATGCTTCATTATTGTGGCCAAACTTAGAACATAAGAAGGCAATATGTTATGTCCTATTAAGGTATGTTGATCAGCATTTTGTTAAGCCTTATTAAATCCTTTGATATTAAGGTGCTTCCCCATGTGCTTGATATTCTAGCCTATAGTCTCCGGTTACAGTTTCCATTGACCCCGTAACTAGATTAACTACCAATGCTGCAAGTCTCCAAAGACTGAAGAGCTCCGTTGTTTATACCTAGTTCATCTATTTGACCTTTGGTGCAATATGTATTTTTGACTTATATTGTGTGGGCACATTCCACTCCATGGAAGTGTACTAGATCTATCAATGATTATTAACCTTGTGGAGGCATCTTTTTTCATTACAATAGGAAATCAGGAACCTGTATGGATAGAGCTTGCAAGGAACATATTTTGATCACTTGTTGATCACCTTGAAGATTGAATCTCTATGTGATTGAGGTTCTTGTTCCTGGTATACCAAGTGAAATACCTCCTCCCTAGTTTGTTGAATATGACCATTTGCAATGTAGTCTTGCTAGTAGTAGGAAGGTGCTTCCAAGCATTCATTTTTCTTTCACTTGGCCAAAGGGAAATCATGGAATCCTCCCAGCCAACTAGGATCCTAGCCGACTTCCTAGCTCCAAGAAACCTTTCGGTTTCTTAGCCCTCCATGCCCGTGACTCCAAGAACATCAAAGCACATATGCTATAAGAAGACTCACAAGAATTATATCTTCCAAGAATTATCCAAATTCTCCACAAATTCAACCTCTCAACATGCTCCCACCTCTCAACCTCCCTTCATTACCACTTCCTCTCCCTATTTATCAAAGTTTCCATACCCCCTTCCCCAAGTCTCCTCAACCACCCTCATTATTAGCCATCAACCTCCCTTATCTAGATTTTGGGGAAAAGTTAAAATGAAACTAAAATATAAATGAATTACATAAAATAACAATAAATAAAATGCAAAGTCTTTTATCTCATGCTATCTTATAAATGAAACTTGACAATTTACCCCAAATGTACATGACAACCCACCATACTCATTTAATTCATCATACCAACCATCAATCAAAGTCAAAGAAGATATTCAATGTTACTAGATATTTTGTATGCAATATAATTTACATAGTCATTAAACCATTCAATTAAATAGTTAATAATCTAACTAATGATTAATGCATTAATTAATTATACTAGTGTACATGTGTAGGGTATGTGTACATAGCTAGCAGACACAAACTCTACACATGTGCTAATGATAAACAAGAAATGTCTGTAGTGCATAGTTCCTATACGATCACAGTAAGACATGTAAGACAACAAATGCATTTACCTTCTCATTCATTTTTAGTTGTTCAAACTGTAATCTGTAGGTTTGAATCTTGGCATCATTTACCTTCTCATTACCTTCATAACTTCTAATGAGTTTGTCCCACATTTCTTTGGCAGATTCTAAGTGCATAACTTTTACAAATTCTGCTTCTACAAGCCCACTCTGAATAGGATTCATAGCCTTAACATTGAAGCTGAATTATAGCTTGTCATTCTTATTAGCTAGTACAATTGGCTTAACATAACCAGTCTCTAACACATCCCAGACATCTGCACCTAAATCCATTATGTAGGTTCTCATCCTAACTTTCAAGAAGGAAAAGTTTGTTCCATTGAACAAGGGGGGCTTATTGGTTGAAGTTCCTTCATGACTTGTCATGTTCTTACTGATCTACCTTTAAATAAAAGGAACCCGCTCTGATACCAATNCAGTTGTTACTGTGCTTAAACAATTTTATGCCTATTAAAATATTATTAACCTTCTTCAAGTGATCATCAATATTATGCAAGTCATGAACAACATAAATAATAAACATCAATCACACACATGATATACATAGAGACAAATATTCATGTGGAAACCCATAAAGGGAGAAAACCTCTTCTTCTTGGAATGATAGGAAGTCTTTTAAGTTGAGCACCAATTCAAAATGAGGCTACAACCTCTTCTTTAGCAAGCTGCAACTTGCTGAGAGCACCAACTCTCTAGTTTCTCTAGCACTCACTAGAAGGAAGCACCAACTCCCTGAGTGTTCTAGTACCAGTTGGATGGAAGCACCAACTTCCAGTCACACAAGCACCAACCTGTATAACAGAGAACAATATTTCCCCCCTACACCTCCCTGCCACCCTGATTTTTCTGGCTGTAACCAGATGGAAGCTACAACTCCCTATGTTCAAGCACCCACTTGAAAATCTGAGGACAATAGTCCTCCCTAGCACCTCCCTACCACCCTAATTATAAAAAATTTGTTACAAAAACCTATTACAGTGATACAATGCTTGTCAAAGGGCTTACTAGTCTCATCACTGTTCTGCTATACTACACTGCTCTGCCTACATCAATGTCTTCTTGCTCGCCTTATTTGCACTTTTTGTTCTACTGCATTTTATGCTCTGTGCGCCATTTCCATTCTATGCACTATGCCTCCGCATGCTCTTCACTATGCCACTGCCTTTCAGATTGTTCACTGCATCTCATACTGCCCACCGCGACATAGCTTGCTAAAAGAAAATACACACACTCTTCTCTATTCTGCATATCTTTCACATGCCGAGTCCTCTACATGATCATCATAGCAACTCTTCGTCTTCTCTGGCGGTTATGTTGAATGTGTTCATCATTAGTGGTCGTTTTCTTGAGATTCTTTGGCTTCTCTTGTAGTCACAACTCTTCATCTTCTCTATCAGTTACAGTCAGTCGTTTTTAGCTTCTAAGCCCCTTCCTTCACGTGACCACTGGAAGTGACCAAACGCCTATTCAAAAGACACTTATCGATCTCGGTCTAGCGAGCGCAAGCTCCCCTTTTTTTGATATGACCTTGGGCGATGGACTTCACGTGACCACGCCATTGTGAGTGCATCCAAAGGTGGTTTAGAACAAACTTCTTTTGGCCCCGCAATTCAATATGAGCTTCCACGTGTCCTTTCTCCAAAACCGTGGTTTCGATTGCGGTCCGCCTTCGAAAAATTAAGACTCGAGCATGTTTTCACCTCGCAATTGAGCACGATCGTTGATCTCGAATCCCTTGGCGATGCCTCTCAATCAACGACTATTATCAGCCTTTCTTTCCTGCCTTCTTTCCTCCTTCTACACTCGATCCCTAGTCTCAACAACCAAGTGACATGTGCCCCTCCAAACCAACAAATGAGATCGATTTCGCCTTTCAGGCTTCAGGAGTCTCGATTCTCAAACTCCACTTGCTCCTGGATCATTTCACTCGGAGTCCACGATCTAACGATGCATGGTCTTCTCGAATCAATGGTCACAATCCCTTCGAGTATTTGGGGTTTAGAAATCTCAACTTTCCAATCTTTCAACCTTCCTTTTCTTTTTCCCGGAGTTGACAATCCACTTACGCATGTCCCTTTCAGATCAACGGTCATGATCCTTTCGCATCTCTAGGCTTCAGAATTCTCAAGTCTCAACTGGAAATCCTTGAAGTGAGATTTCTCTTAAATCTCAGATTAGTTGACATGGACTCCCCTTGACGATCAATGGTCAAGATTTGTTTTCGTTGATTTTCACATTCTCCCCATCCACAAACTTTCGAAGTTGTAGATCTCGCGCCACCTGTCCTCCTCGATGATGGACGACCCCAAACCACTTCAAGAATTCAAAAATTTGGGCAAGTGTTGGTGGTAAATCTCCCGAAGTAAAACTCCCAGAGTGACTTCACTTACTTACGTCACTTGATGATGTGTCATGAGCCTAGTAGCTACCACGTGCCACTTAGATTTGTGATTTGCACGTACCTAAAATGTTGAATCAACTTGACACTTGTCATTGTCTGATTGTGCCACGTGTCCTTCCTGACGTAGTCTTGCTGATGTGTATCCTCATTCACTTTGGGACTTCGATCTTCAGGACTTTGGGCATTTTGACTTTTCAAGTCGCTAATTCTTCCGAAGTGAGAATCCCTGAACAGTAACCTCCTCGCAACTTTTAGACTTGAGCTAAATGTTGTTCGTCAATCATATTCTTAGATTGACGACTCGATCTTTCTGTGATGTTGCTTTTCTAGCTTATCCTGTCCTTCCACTTTAAAATGATCTGACGACTGATGTTTACTCCAGCTCTCTGGCTCTCCAGACTTCGGGGATTTCAAATCTCAAACTGAAAAATATGAAGTGAGATTTTTCCAGAGTTTAACCTCCTCGCATCTTTATACCCAGACTAAATGTTGTTCATCGATCATGATCCTAGATCGATGGATCGATCTGTCTGCGATGCAAATCTTCTATCTTATCCTATCCTTCCACTCAAAAGTGATCCGACGACTGATGGGAATTCGAGTTTGATCTGACGGCTGACGAGTATTCAGATAATCAAATTCTCAACCATTTTTCTCTGCTTATCCTATCCTTCCATTAATTCAATCCAACGGTTGTTGGTCCTCGGGATCATTGATCCAATGACCACTGTCACTCTTCCTCCTGAGCTTCTGATCTCTCCGACTTAGAAGATTTTCTAAGTGTTCACGGGTCTCGACCTTTGCTCCTTCGGTGAGTTTGTCTCTTGGACCTCGTCTGCACTTCTGGAAACCACTATCTCTTCTGAGATTTCTTGTTTTCCGTGCTCTCGAGGTTTGGTTCATTGTTGTTCTTGCCATCAATGACAAGCACATTCTTCCTGTAAACATGCCAACAATTATTTTATTATTTTAAGAAAAAATTAGATTTGTTATACAAATCTTTTTAGATTGTAGTTATGAAAAATTACATAAATCTTTTTGCCTTAGTAACTTGAGTAACATTTTGAGGTCAACCTCAAGATATCGACTTTGTAATCGGTAGAATGATAACCAACAATCTTTTAATCAATGTAAAAATACATTTTGGGAAATCCTAAAATTACTTAGATAAATTGGGAGTTTCTATCCTCATAAAACAATATAACTTGATATTTTATTAGTCCCTGCCAAAAGTAGGGAATATAGTGATCGATTTTAGGTCAAATTGAGTTGATGTATCAATTTTATTGGTAATTTTTTGTAAAGTTTGTTAAAGTTTTAAAATTTTTAATTATTAAAATGATTTTTTTTTTAAATATATATATATACTTAGAATTTTGATATTAATAAATTATGAATTTTTGATTGGCTAATAAGGTTGATGGGTCTAATAAGCCCTGGTTGGAGGTGGCTATTATAAAAAGATAATTAATAAAAAATACATAAAATTTTAAAAATTCATAAAAATGTCATGTGTATCTTTGCATTAATAGTTCATTGACTAAGCCCCGGATGGGGTGCTATTGTGGTACACCTGGCACGACATGGAGGTGAGGCACAGCCAGCGAGGCACGGAGCCATGTGACGGGCTCGTGCCATCGCCCGCCACCCCAAACCAACATTAAATGGCCATTACCATGGTGCAGGCGACAATTAATCTGCTCCTTCCTCCCCTCAAGCTTCATATCATGGCCGCGATCTATATGCTTGTCGTCTGTCTCTGCGCAGGTTTCATTTGGCTCTCCCCTTTGTAGCCTTTGTCGAAACTCACTGGGATTGGCATGCACACCACCACCCTGGTTCAGCTTCAGGCTTCCGTCCATTCCCTTGTGCACCTAGCGCCCTTTTCCGGCCACTCGACGAGAATTATGCCGCGTCCTCAAGGGCGCCCGCGTAGAGGCTCCCCATGGAAACCTCATCGGCCCTCTGTTTCACCCCCTGCATCGCCTTCCTCCTGCTCCTCTCCTTCTATTCACCCTGAGCCAATTCCTCCTTCACCACCCGCTATCGCTGTCTCGAATTTTGATAGCCTTGCCATCGTCCCTAAGCTGTCGTCTTCTTCCTCTTTCCTTCCTCCTAATCCTCCATTTTTCAGGCCTCCTCCTCCACCACATCCGAACTCTGCTGAGAAAACTGAGGGAGAACCTCCTCAGTGCGAGAATCAGCCACCGAACTCTTTCCTTGACACTCAGCTACGAGACATCCTGGCAATTCTTTTCAGCCTGGTATTTGAACTCCACTAGGGGGTGGAGGATATTCAATACCGTCTGTTGGTCGTGGATGAGAAGGTAGCAGTCCTTCTCCAGCTCCTTACCTCTCTTCAATAGGCTCTCCCCATGAACCTTGCAGGTGCGGCTTCGGCGAAGGGACCCGATGGTGTAACCAACGAAGGGAATGCCCAGGCACAGCGTTTGGCTGGGAATGAGCAGAACCAAGTCATGCACGAGGATATGGAAAAGGATATGGTCACAGCACGTTGCGCGTTGTAGGATACCGCACCAGTTGTCGACAGGACCGGGGGAAGCGTGGACGAGGGGAAGCAGTGGGACGATGGAGTGACATATGTTGAGGAGGAGCCGTGGTCCGAGGCTGTCCACGTCACCTGGCCAATGCATCTGCCAAATGTATGAGGTCATGAGGGCACTTCTAGTTTCTCTAGTCTTTCTACTTTTTAGTTGCTATCCAGTTAGTCTCAAACAATATATTTAGACTATTCTACCACTTATGTTTGACTTCTATGCTGGCTGGACTGGTTTCCCCTCTATTGGGGCAGTCCAGTAACTATAGCACGAATATTCTTTGTACTCTGTATCTCCTTTTGGTCTAGGAAGGCCCTTTATATATAATATAACTAACTTACAAAAAAAAAAATAGTTCATTGACTAAGTATTGAGGTGACTATTATAAAAAGATAATTAATAAAAAATACATAAAAGTTTAAAAAATCATAAAAATGTCATGTGTAGCTTTGCATTAATAGTTCATTGACTAAGTACTATTTTTGCATTAATAGTTCATTGACATTGGAGGTGACTACTATAAAAAGATAATTAACAAAAAATACATAACAGTTAAAAAAAATCATAAAAATGTTATATGTAGCTTTGCATTAATAGTTCATTTACTATGTACTATTTTTGTATTAATAGTTCATTGACTAAGTATTTCTTTTCTCCAAAAGAGTGAATGTGATTAAATTAGATATCAATAACACTCATTTCAACTTTTAAAAAGAGTTTCTTATTTGTCTTAAAAAGAGTTTCTCAAAATTTAACCAGTTTTTCACTTTTGTATGGATCATGAACACATAGGTTTATGTAAAACATTTGTAATCTTTTATAAAATACTAAAAGTTGTTTTCTTTAATAATAACTTAGTTATTTTTTAAATTGTAAATCACCATGTAAAATATCCAAATAAAATTATTACTAAAATTTATAATGTTAAATATAGTCATATTTTTTAAATACATTATTTAAAAAAAAAAATTCAATTTTATGAATTTTAATACTTTAAATTCATCCATATTCATGACAAAAATAGACATTTTGTACGTAAACACCAACTTAAAATAATAAAAATATTGTATAAGTCCCTTTTAAGAAATTAATAATTTTTAATGTTGAAAACATGTCAATAAAATATTCACATTACCACTTAATGATAGTATAACAACATTACATAGCTTATCTTCCATTAAAAAATGTTTAAAATTTAAACATTTGTATAAAGAAAGAGAGATAGAATATGAATCTCCATGAATTTAAATATATATTGATGTTAGACATACAATATCATTTAATAACTTATTTTTCATAGTTTTATTAAAAAAAAATTACATATAGATTTCTAAATTCTTATAGGTCAAATACCCATTTTTATCATTGATAAAGATTAAAAAATAGAAATAAATGTTATGTAGCATTCAAATTTATTTTAATTAAGTTCCCACCCCTTTGGACAATTTCAAATTTAAATTAATTTGTTGGTGTAGTGGTGGATCCAAATCTAAATTTAATTAGATTTATGTGTTGCTTGGAGGTGGCTTGAATGGTTGAACAAGCTTCAAATTTAAAACTATTGACACAATTGAAATTGACCTTTTGGTGAAATTTAAAATAACATTAAACAAAAAAAAGTGGATACAATTAAACCACCGATCCTCATGGTTCCATGGCCGACTGGAGTCCCGCAGTCCCCTTCTACAACTAGACTGCCATCATCTGCAGCCGTTGTCACATGGACAGAGTCGTCTCTCTCGACCTCTCTGACATGGAACTGCAAGGCACCATGTCTCCTTCCCTTGTCAATTTGTCCTTTCTCCATACACTTGATCTTAG
The DNA here is from genome assembly GCA_010110895.2 of Picea sitchensis. Taxonomy (NCBI): domain Eukaryota; kingdom Viridiplantae; phylum Streptophyta; class Pinopsida; order Pinales; family Pinaceae; genus Picea; species Picea sitchensis. Next base: position 31,494 of record SNQJ01S0130468.1, read on the forward strand.
TGTCAATGCTCTCCACGGTCATATCCCGACTTAGTTGGGATGCCTCTTTCGTTTGAGGAAGCTTTGGTTGCACCACAATCAATTGGAAGGAAACATCCCAAGTGGCCTTTACAATTGCACAAATCTGGTTAACTTGGCGCTCTCCTTCAACAATCTCACTGGAAATATACCGTGGGAGTTCAGTTGCCTCACACATCTACAACAACTTTGGTTAGGAGCAAACAACCTCACAGGTATTATTTGTCCTCCTTTGAAAATTTCTTAGCGTTGATTAGTTTAGAAATTGCAAAAAATGTCTCACTAGTGTTATTGTTATTGTGAATTATCAAGCAACATTCCTTCTCTTTTGTCAAATATCTCAACTTTGACTGTCTTCAACATGGCCACAAACAAACTCATCGGCACCATTCCACAACAATTGGGCCTCTTCACTAGTCTCCAAATACTTTACCTCTTTGAGAATGAATTATCAGGCATGATTCCTACTTCTTTGTCAAATCTCTCCACTTTGACTGACATGGCAATTTCCACAAACAATCTAACTAGCAGCATTCCTCAAGAATTTGGCCTCCTCACTAATCTCCAAACACCTGATCTCTATGAAAATAAATTATCTGGCACTATTCCCACTTCTTTGTCAAATATTTCCTCTTTAACTCTCTTGGAAATTGCCACAAACAGCCTCACTGGCAGCATTCCCACTTCTTTGTCAAATATGTTCAACTTGAGTGAGCTCTATTTATGGGGAAATCAACTTAGTGGAAACATACCAAATTCCATTGAAAATTGTTCAAAGTTGAAATTACTCTCTCTAAGCTAGAACAAGTTGAGTGGGAGTGTGCCCATAGAGTTGGGTAAGCTACCCCTCCTTGAAAAATTAGGCATGGACTTTAATCGACTTAGCAGTGGTAGTGCTACAACCATGCCTTTTCTCATAACTCTTACCAATTGTTCACACCTAAAAAAATTAGCATTGCACAATAATAAACTAAGTGGAGTCTTGTCCTTTGCCATTGGCAAACTTTCCACCAATTTGTCTTACTTTTCATTATCAAAAAACATGATAGAAGGAAGCATCCCTCCACATATAGGCAATCTCAGTAGCCTGACCTATCTAGATTTATCTGGATATTTTTTAAATGGTAGCATTCCATCTTTAAGAAACCTTAAAAATTTAGAAAGACTATATTTAGGTAACAATAAATTAGAAGGAAACATACCTGATGATTTTGAACAATTACAACATCTCGGTCTCTTGGACATCAACAAAAACATGCTCTCTGGAAAGATTCCCAATTCCATTGAACCCCTTAAACAACTAAGAGATCTTCTCCTTCATCACAACCAATTATCAAGAGACATACCTAGTAACTTAGGAAACTGTACAAATTTGGAATTGCTTGACTTGTCTCACAATAGATTCATTGGAAGCATACCACGAGAAATTAGTGCACTTTATAATCTACATTTTTATTTGAATTTGTCATGGAATCTATTAGAAGGCTCCTTGCCCATGGAGATTGGTAAAGTTGTAATGGCTCAAGCTATAGACATTTCTGCCAATCACTTGTTTGGGGTCATTCCATCTACCCTTGGAAGTTGTGTTGAACTATTGTCTTTGAATTTATCTCGAAATTCCTTTCAAGGCTCTATTCCAGATTCACTTGAAAATTTATGAAGTCTTATGAACCTACATCTCTCTTCCAACTTCTTATCAGGGACAATACCAATTACTCTCAACAAATTGAAAATGCTTCAGTACTTGAATTTATCTTTTAACAAGCTCATTGGGGAAATTCCAAAAGGAGGAATTTTTGCAAATCAATCAATTATCATGTCCTTCAATGGAAATCCCAACCTTTGTGGACCAAAACTATTCTAGTTATATGCTTGTCCAACACCAAGAGGTCATCTTACAATTGTCAAAAGAGTACTATTGCCAGTGAGTGGAGCTATTGCATTTATACTATGTTGTGTGGTTTTAAGATTCCTATGGAGAGGGAATATGCATATACAAAACATTGACGTCTCAAGAGCTATGTTCCAAAGGATCTCATATCAAGAGATTCACATAGCGACTAATGGATTTTTTAGGTGAACTACTAATACTCTAGCTAGGCTCGTGATTATATGCAATCTAATGTTTCCTTTAGGATCAAATTTCAGCATCACCTTTGGCCATAAGGCACATCATAGGATTTAATTTCAACACTATGATTGGAGATTAGAAATACTGGGCTTGTCACATAAAAGCAACAAAACTTAAACAATCTTTTCTCTGCCTGCAACTTATAGATAACCAGCACATTGACTGAATGGTAGAACATGTGTGAGCCTGCAGAAGTGCTGGAAAATCAACTACATGGAGAGCAGAGTTGTTTCCCATTTCCATGTGAGTTGTTACAGACAGATAAAGAATACAATTTAAGAGATCAAGCTCTACATGTAAATAGAATTGTTTTATTTTACTAATTCTAATAGAGCAATTRCATATCATAAAAAYAGTGACAACCTTCAAAGCATCGGGATTCAATTGACTAAAYGCTTCATTACTRTGGCCAAACTTAGAACATAAGACTGCAGTATGTTGTGTCCTATTACTGTGGCCAAACTTAGAACATAAGACTGCAGTATGTTGTGTCCTATTAAGGTATGTTGATCAGCATTTTGTTAAGCCTTATTAAATCCTTTGATATTAAGGTGCTTCCCCATGTGCTTGATATTCTAGCCTATAGTCCCCGGTTACAGTTTCCACTGACCCAGTCACTGGAATAACTACCAATGCTGCAAGTCTCCAAAGACTGAAGAGCTCCAGTGCTAATACCCAGCTCATCTATTTGACGTTTGGTGCAATATGGCTTTTGGACTTATATTGTGTGGGCACATTCCACTCAATGGAAGTAGGCATTGGGTTCAACAAGTGATAAGAAGAGAGACTAATAATTTCCTAGGTGATTCAAATGTGAAACAAATATTGTGTTTTGTGTTCCCAGGCGATTCATCAGGGAGTAAACATACAAGGAGCTATGAACCATATTTGAGGAGAGAGAATAATCGCTTTGATAATTTCACAAGACTCTAACATTCATGCTAATGCCTAAACAGTGTTCATGATGATTCCCGTTTCAATCACAAATATATTCAATGTTGGAAAATAGTCTTGCTGTCAGTCAGGAACAGAGATAGATGCTTCCAATTGTCGGGAACGGTAAAGAGGATATGTTCTGGTGGAGCCTGGATGGGCTCTTCTGGAAAAATCTCCTCCACATAGGCCATGGGAGGCGTCCTGGGCCTCCTAGTTCTGTGAACTAGCTGCGTCTGAGCCATGGACAACGCTCGTTCAAATTTTTGTTGTCTCTTCCAATGAGCATCGAAGGCATACTAGGCTACGCCTCTACAAGGCTTACCTCTTTCCCTCGGCATGTGTATGCCAAAACAATGACTAGAACATCAACGGGGTTTCTATCTCTGCACCAACGCTTAGAAATATCTACCTTCTGCTGGCCGAACTCGAAATGAATTGTCTCCCGACCAAGACCATTGATAAACATGAGGGTGATCATGACAGGATTGGCTATTAAGGCTATCCTCCCAATGCCATGTGCGTCTATCCTCTTCACTCGCGTGAGAGGGCTTATCCCATGGGCCTGGCTACTTGAGCTTGCTCCCATCTTAATGGTGAGGAGATGGGAGTCGGTGGCCTGTATTTAAGGCCCATCCTGGCTCCAAACCATGTGGCCTGGCTATGCTACGTGGCACCCCATCTGGGGTTAGTAAATCCTTGTTGGCAAGGCCTTGACAGCAGCTTGAGATATTCGTGTGTTCCGAGATATGTGCCTCCTAGTAGAGATGTGTTCCCTCTCCGTTTCTACCCCTTCATTTTCCAGGTAATCTGCTACACTGTTTTCTTCCCTTTAACCATGAGAGGGTATGATGCTGAGATTGGTCCTAAGGAGGGCTATGAATTCCTCAAGCAGCCCGGAGAGTCTCCAACTGGGTGAAATTTTCATCAGGTTTTCCCCATGGAGAATCTTGGTAATTAGCTAGATGACAATTTGGGAGTCCCCTTCTAAAATGAGCTTGTGGAAGTGGTGGTCAATTGTTGCTTGGAGTCCTTGTAAAAGGCCAGTGAGCTCTGCCACATTGTTTGTGCTTTCCCCCAAGTATCCTACTACAAGGCAGAGGATTTCGCCATTAGAGTTTTTGAGTGTGGCCCCAAATCCCGCTGGTCCTGGATTCCCTTTGGAAGCTCCATCAAAGTTGATATTTATGAATCATGTTTGAGGAGGGGACTAGGTAATTGGGTCATTGTATTGGCGGTTGGGTGCAATCACCGCAAAGTGATTAGTCAAGCCGAGCTGCCAGTTCTGAAAAATGCATTTCTCCTCCGGAGTGCATTTTAAATCCTCCGGTTTCCAAGGTTTGCTTCTGATTGTTTCTTTGATGAGCATGAAAGTTCTCTCCCAAGTTAGGTCTGGTGTGGAGGCCTTGGAGTGGAAGATCTGTTTATTTCTTTCCATCCAGATTTGCCAGAGAGTGAAGCCCGGAAGGAGTTGCCAAATGTATGTAAAAATAAGATTTTTGTGGGAGAGCGAATCCCAATTTTCTATTGTGTTGTTGATGTTGCTCCTGTTTCGGTTTGATCTGCGCATTGCTTGAGATCCTTGGTTCCAAATCCACTGGCTAAAGTGACATCTGTTGAAGAGATGCTCCATTGTTTCCTCTTGTTGTTGGCTTAAAGTGCATATTGAGGGTCCTATGAAGCCCTTTTTCCTGAGGTTATCCCAAGTTAGGACACGGTTGTGAGCTATAAGCCATAAAAAGGTGGGCACCTTAGGCCAAAGTGTGGGGCCCCAAACCTTGTTCCAGATGTATAGGATAGAATATGGTTTATATATGATGAGATTAAGGTTAGTTGTTATTAAAAAGTATAATTTTATTGGAGGTAGTTATGTTAATGACCATTGAATTGAGCTTAGCTTGGATGATTGTGAGGAATGTTGTTATCCTCTACACTTGGGTTCAATTCCCATAATGAAATGAATAAATCTTATAATGAGTGTTATAATGGCTTTGATCACTTTTCATGGAATGTGAAGTTATAAAAATCCGTAGTCTAATTTATTAATTATTGTTTTAAATTTTAATAAAATATTATCATTATATAACCACTTTAGTCTAGACCTGCAAAGATAATAATGTATTAAGACATATTAAGCTTCATAGCTTTAGTCTTGGCCCACCAAGGTAATAAAGTATTAAGTTAAATTGAAGAAAATATCTTAAATAAAATAGTGAAAAAGAAGAAGGAATAAGAGAGGGAGGGTATCCTCCTTCACCTATGGAATCTTCATCTAAACAAAAAACCATTTCAATACAACTACTCAAACTAATGACCTCCCTTTCATGGATTCATTGATCAACTCTTTTAGTAAATCACTTATTAAAAGTAATTTGGAGACAATAACATTTAAAAAGTGAACTAAAAAGTATTTGAGTGAGGGTGTATTGGAATGTTGAATCAAGTTAAAGTATTATTGAATGATAGTTTCCAAAACAAGTCTCATTTCAAATTAAGGGCCACTCCCAAAAAGAACTTCTATGAGCTAACAACCTTCAAAATCACTTCACCTCAAATTGAACTTCAAGTGACGTTTCAACTAGTAATCTAGAAAAACACACATAGAGGTCGTCATCCAAGATAATACATGTGATCATCAAAATCCATCTATTACACTATCTCTATTTGAATACAAGATTATTGTGAATGATTTTTTCATCATAGTTTTACCAAATGTTAGTCAATTTTTGAAATTTTGGTTCTTTCAAGAAGTGCTCTCTTCTACTATTGCTTACAATGTTGCTCCAATACCTTATATCTCTGATTCTAATTTTGATATTCACTTGTCCTTGTTTGTGGGACAAGGGACCCTCCCCTGTGAAGGAATTTCTCTACTTAGTTTATAGAAGTGTACATGCCCTATGCCTCGCTTGCCAACTCATAGATGGCAAGCTTGTAAGGAAGACCTTGCAAGAAAATGTGTGGAGGGCATGCAGATGAATTGGGCGAACTACCTCGTCAATGAGCTAGAGAAGGATTGTCGTGAAACCCAGGATTTGGGATATGAATTCCACTACAGTTGGATGATCATTTTGATCGCATTTGTTGCTTGATTTGGGCATGCAGATGAAATGGGCGAACTACCTCGTCAATGAGCTGGAGAAGGATTGTCATGAAGCCTAGGATTTAGGATATGAATTCCACTATAGTTGGTTGGTCATTTTGATCGCATTTGTCGCTTGGCAAATGCCTAAAGGAGACACCTTCCTAAAGATCGAACCCTCGTAGCCGTGAGAGAGAAGAGTTCCAGGTGATGCTCCAGGATGAAAAAGCCCATCTACAAAGAGAAAAGGAGCAGTTGCTCGCAGAGCAGGGTATGGTCAATGAAGTAGAGAGTAAAGCATGTCACTCTGTGCCAGGCTTGGCACAGGAGGAACAAGAGTTAGTCGAGGCTCAAGTAGTGAAGCTCGTTGAGACCATCCAGTAGCTTCAAGCAAGGATAACAGAATTGGAGACCCAAACAGTATCGAGCACCCCGCAGTAGGTGCGTGACCAGAGGGAGGAAACCGCTAAGAACGCAGTAGTAAAGATAAGAGCCCTCACCTCAGAATGCAAACAACTAAGTGATAGAAGCCCACAAACATATGAACATCTCGCCGAGGATCCAGAGCTAAGAAAGATGGAGACGCAGTTACAGGAGGCGTAACAATAGACATTTTCAGTGCAAGCCCAAATGAAGTTGCTCACCGTAGTTGAAAGAATGAAGAGATCCCAGGAGCAGCACACAATACAACAACAGATCAGGGTAGGGTAATGGAAGTCACACAGAAGCTACAACCTATGGAGGATGAAGCCTACAAGGTGTTCGAAGAAATTGATGGATATGGCTTGCAATTGGATCAAGTTGTTGCATCAGTAGAACAATGCCTAGAAGGGTCTGTTACCGAGAAGATGATCTAGGAACTCGCTGAGCATAAGGCTCAGGCGAAGCAATAAGTCGAGGCAGCCCGAGTTAAGCTCGAGGCCTTCGAAGCATCGTTATCCAGACCTGACTGACTCAGGACAAGTCACATGTGAGTGTTGGGGGCCTATTGGCCCTCGACTAAGTTTTGAGGAAACCTTGGTCAGATTTGGACCACTTTTGGACTTCAACACTTTGATCAAAGAAGGAGTGCCCAGGCGGAGCTGAGATCATGGATCTCACTTGTTTTGCAGGCTATGTGGACCCAGTAAGGGGTTGTTTAGGGTTTTTGTAATGGGTTTTTGGATGTTGGCCCATGGGGTTTACTTATGATTAGGCCTTATTGTAAGGGATTGTAAAAGTATAAATAAGTAAGAATGCATTGTAGAAGAGTAGTGGGAAGTGGCTAAGTGCAAGTAGTTCAATTGGCTTTGTGCAAGGTAATGTCTATGTGTAAGGCTTTGTGCTTGATAGAAAGTTGGATTTGTGCCTTGACCTAGTTTTGGAAGGAGGATCTGGTGCTCAGTGCAAAAATCTACCGTTTGGTGTGAAGCTTGACTCTGTGGCTTAGTGCACATGAGTGAATGAATGTAAGATCAAAAGAATAATATAGAAGGAAAAGTGGTTGGTGGATGTAGCCCCACACTGGAGTGAACCAAGTATATCTTGTGTCTTTGGTTTTCTTTGTGTTGTGTTGTTTATGTTATGAATCTGCTTAGTGCTTTGATTATTATGTATGATATATAGATTTGTTATTGCTTAAGTGCTTACCTGTGTTAAGGGTAAATGAATGTTAGATCTAACTCAGTGCTAAGTGCTCAGGATATATAATCATTTATTGTTACTGCCCCGATCTCTCTTTAGGTATGTCCTTCGATGTTAATAAAGCTAATAAACTAATGCATATCACCTTCTAAGTGTTACTAGAATACTCTGTGAAGTGTTGTTATCACAGATCTGTGTCCCAGCTCGGTTACAGACACCTGCATCCTGTAACCCCCCCTGCTTCTACCTTAGGTGATACTTTGCCTGCTCCACAGGTGTTGCCGAAAGGGTCGTTAGTTAGGGTTTTTTTGGTGCGATGTTGAGCGTTGAACCCTAGGTCTGCCCCTGTGCCAACATGTGTTATTCAGGAATTGCACTTGGTGCAAAGATTCTCAATTCACTGTATGATAAGGAAATATCATTATTTTTCTTTCTTTTGTGCTGACATGGAAGATAGATGCATTTTGCAAATGTTTTTTTCATAGTATAATAGGATGTAACTCTCATCCTCTCAAGGATGTGAGATGTTCTTTAGTATGAAGGGGGCATTTAAAATGTGTATTCTCTGATGGTTTGAAGGGATAGGGTGAAAGTGTAGAAACTATGTCCATGAATTCAAAAGAGCCCTCTTGACTTGCATGAAAATAAGTCTTATCTCGGGTTCTCTATTCATGATTATTTTGGTCGTTTACAAAGTAGGTKCTATGYYTGGTATGAGGARATCAAARAATGGAGAGTCAAACTCCTTACTSCTGAMAATGACAAACRAATGAAACCCATAGAACAARTTTTCAATGTCTCRGAAGTAGGATTAGGAATCRGAATCGCCADKGCATGATATTTYAATCMWRTYCCARTCCCCATTGTAGGCCTTTCCATSTACATAAAKMAAACTRCACCTGATTCCAATCCGCTTCATTGAARAARCRYTAACSTAATGGCCARGCCAAGYARGAGAAAGMAATCATAACCATGATGTCGTTGGYTKCCTTGCYARCACCTGCAAGTCTCTCGTTCTYRTCTCTTAAATAYGMARCCACTTTYTRATATGATKATGCATAATATCTCYRGYTCATGCAAATGCACAAAGCTCCTACTRSTCTTGAYCTGGATTTTCTCAGCTRHAGTAGTAGCTTCTCGCTCTAATTTTGTACSCGGTGAGTGCCCTTGGACATTGAACTAAATGTGTGTGTGTGTGTGTATAATTTCCAACCARYTTCTTATGTATAAATTCTTGTGTTTKTCATTCRCCAGATAATYRACATGATGCTTCTCYCATGGGAACAATGRACAAGGTCTCTTTGCAGGCTCCAACTTCTGGTGCTTYTRATCARGTAAATGTTTGAATTTTTTTTTGGAATATTGTTGTTTGTTATTTTTAATGTCTTGTGCCTTCTTGGAATTTTTTCTAAAGTTATAAAGTCTTCCATCCATGCAGAGGATGGTAATGGTGAAGGTAGCTTAGAACAATAATATCAACTCATACCTCTGGCACAGATCAACTCGATGTATCTCTAAGAAACAATAAAACATCTGAGAGCATCGAGATGAACCATCCCATTAAGGAATATGCATGGTGCACCATATAGATGAATAAAACGAGAACAAAAGTTTGAAAGGATAATAAAAGATCAATAACATGGATGATGCATTTTGCACCATATTAATGAATGAAATCATAACACAAAATTAATATGTTGGCTTTGTAGGATGATGATCATGAGTTGAAACTCCAAAGAGAACACATGAAATCACGATCATGGTCATTGTACTCATTGATCCAATTGTTGAAGAAATCCACTGGTGGGGGATCATCGATGTAAATTTATCTCTGTTTAAAATCAGTAATAAGGTAAAAGGTAAATACAAAGTAATAAGTCTGTAAGATAAAATTTACAAAGGGCTTAGGAAATGAACCTGGTATATGTATAATTAGCAAGTGGAATGATTCTTTGGCATAATTGGAGGTAAAGATTCACTGGGCAATCAAAGATCTATGGGCATCAGTGAATTCTGGGCCTAATAGAGTGGAAATGACCTGCACGATCATTAGATACCCAAACTAGTTTCGACATTTAAATTTGGCTCTGTGGCTATCCTCAAGATCTATGTGATTGGATATCCTCAAGATCTATGTGATGCTTGGGCATAACTGGAGGTAAAGAGTCACTAGGTAATCAGTTATCTGTGGGTATCAACGAATTTTGGGCCTAATAGAGTGGAGATGACTAGCACAGTCATCGGATACCCCAACTAGTTCCGGCATTTAAATTTGGCTCTATGTTTATCCTCAAGATCTATGTGAAATATCCAAATGATATTCATGGATATCGAAACAAGATCTACCTGTGGCTATCCTCTAATAAATTAATATGCCTCGCCTCAGGTTTGTTGATCGAAACTTAGATTCGACGAAGTCGGTATCCAATTAGATATTGCACGAAATGGATTCTCAGAAATATGAATTATATGAAAACAATATTCTTATAGTCACTAGGCTCAGCAAAACGTTTTGGCATACAATCGTTGAGCAACTCACTAGGCAGGAGCAGGTGTAGGATAATGGAGTCCATTTTAGGCAAGCGTTGGTTCAGTTTCTACAAAGCGGGAGCGCGGTTCTAGAGTAATCCAATCTCGATTTGAAACAGGGGAGGAGGGGTACGGGAAGAGTTTTGTAGCAGATGCCCATTTGCCACCTTGCATTGAATGCCCGAGGGGACATCCAATTGCAATGACAGGACTTGCGAAATGGAGCGTTGCAGAGGGGCATTGTGGGTCCGAGTGGAACGGGGCCTTGCAGATGGGGAGATTTGTTGACGATCTGTCGTTCGTTCTACAGGATGGGGTCCTGTACCGAAGATGTCCCATCGAACTCCATTTCGTAGAATGAATAGCCTACACCGTAATTAATTGCTCTCACACCCGACAACATTTCTTTCACCTCCTGTCTTATCAAATGAGTGCGAGATAATAAGGAATGGATTGGAATTTGAAATCCAATCTACTTTGACAATCACAACAATTTTATCAAATATTTTAAGCAATTTAAGTTACTTTTCTCATCAACTGACGTCAAATTCCATCGTCTTTCAACAAATCAGTGGGAGATATGAGCATGTGACAGATCGTGACCGTCCCATCAAATCAGTAGAAGATATTGGAGTAGGCTAACTCGGGAGCAATCTTCCCTCCCGAGCCGCCTTACTCCGCTAGTTCCCCGACATTGGTGGTTCCTCCGTGGTGCAAGACCCTCATGCCATGCATGCATCATCCTCATATGGATGCCAAAGCTTCGATGAGTTACCGAGGAAAAATGACTTGGTGAATCAAATTTACCTACTTGAATTGATACATTTCAAAGTTAATGCACTTGCTTTGCTTGATATAATAACTTTAAAGAGAAAAACATATAAAATTAATTATACTAAATTTAAAAATATATTGACGAATATATATGGAATATGATAAACATATAAATTTAATTATACAAAATTTCAAAGCATATCGACGATTATATATGGAAAATACAGCTTCCGCTATATTTTTCAAACTTGGTTAAATTGTGAGTTGCATGTATTTTCCAAATATTTTTTACTTGAAAGATTGTGCAGAGATGTTAAATTTCTACATAATTTGTTCATAAATTTTTAATGTTAAAATAAGCAGCATTTAAATAGTTATTTTTTAATTTTTATTTAAATTAAGTGAAAAATTTATTAAAAACTCTAATCAATATAAAAATTTTGTCTTCAAAACTATGTTAATATTTAATAAAAAATTTAAGGATTATGTTTCAACTTTCATTTACTTTTAAAAATGTCATTTTAAATTGTACAACCATTATTAAATTCTTATATTTAAGTTGTGTATTTTTTACTTCCAATGCAAAGACAAACCAATATAATATTGGTTTAAGATGCTTAATACTAGTTTCCAAATTTATTTAGTAAACATTATATTCAACTATCTAACTTGGTCTCCTCATACATTAAAGGTAACCTCTTTTCAGATATGACAAGTGCTTATTGATTATAATTTAATTACATATAAATTTTTGTTATCACTGTGTTAAGTAAAACTATGATCAAATACAAATCAAATCAACAATTTAGCGTTGCACCCAATGTATGTTTTGGGTACTAAACCTTATATCATTGGTATTGAGTAATACCATGGTCAATTACAAATCAACAACTTTGTATGATGTTACATCCACTATATTCTTTTTGGTAAACCAAATCTTGTGTTAGCACAAGGACTATAATTAAGTAAAAGTTTTTTTTTTATTATTTTATTATACAAATAGTAAATAAATAAATATATTTTATTAATTATTTATTAGATAGAATGATTATATAAAAGTAGTTTTTAAAGTACAATATTGAAGATAAATAAATAAGTTTTATAAGCTAATTACTAAA
>SNQJ01S0130468.1:43711-62003 GCA_010110895.2 Picea sitchensis
GGCATGGATGTAGCAATGAGTTTCTTGGGCAATGCGGCGATGAATAAAATTATGGGTGCTACCACTATCAACCAGAATGATGACCTTTTGATGCTTGATGTAACTGATTAGCTTGAGTGTTTGGGGAGTAGAGAAGCCAGTGAGTGCATTGAGGGAAATGACTGGTTCTACTTCAATGGTTAAAGCGAATGAGGCCCGTGATACCTCATTGGAAAGGTATCGGATAGAGGAACACAATAGTATAGGTATCCATGCCATAACATTGACATAGGATGATATAAAACATAGAAAACTATAGACCACGAATTCAGAGGCAAAAATAGACATGTTAGGAGCACCTTGGGCATATGATGGTAATGTGTGGAACCAAGGGGTCACTCACCTTACTTACAGTAGAACGATTGACAAAGACTTGAGTTGTTTTTGGGAAAGGGCAAGGAAACTTGGCAGCATGCCCAAGGAGGGGACCCGTCTACCCTCGGAAACATGGGCACATTAGAGAGGTTGGACGACCCCATCAATGCACCCACAAGGATTCATGATGATTATAATTGGCACTTTTCTTATATAATTTTCTTAAATTTTCATTGCATATGATTTTTTAATGTTCTTAACTAATTGTCATGGCATTTCCATGACAGGGTACTTGCTCAATCACGCTTGCACCAGTCGTCGACATTAAATGGAAACTATTCTCTTCGCATGTATATAAATGTTATTCTTCCTTCTAATCAAGTAATTATAACTTTATTAATTTTGGTAACATATTCACCATGCATTCATATAAAAAACTTTGGATACATTCACCATGTACATGTTCATTTAGTATTATGATTCTTCTTATCGAACCCCGTTCATTTAGTATTATGATTCTTCTTATCGAAGCCCATATTATAAATAAAAAGTGTGGTCTCAAAGGGACGAACTATAACGCTATAGGATTGGACAAGTCTCATATGTTTACGCATTTGTTTTGTCATTATTTAAACTCTATTGTATTTTGGTTCTTAAGGACTATAATCCTTTTATTATGACCCAATGGTCATGTATTGGTTCTTGAAATCAAACATTTAACTCTCTCTTCTTTATGTTAAAATGTTTTATCGTTAAATATATTTATTGATACAACTATATCGTGGGGGTATTAGTGGATTGAATGCACAGGCCCACCTTTGATAACCTACACACATCAACAGTTTCCACACCTTATTTCATATACAGTTTCCACACCTACACACATCAACGTCATATATTAATTGCGTCGTGATAATGCATAGTTGATTACTTGTTTAACCAATGATTAAACTTTGGTTTGTATCAATTCAAGGTTAATAGAATCCCACGAGGAGAGATTCATGCAGGTCACGTCTTGGCACCATTAAAACTTATGGTTGTCTGACCATTGTAAATCGAGACCATTATCCATCACTTGTTCAAGGGTTTGTAAAAACAACTTTCCAAGAGCCGAACATAATACTTCTTGTCCACCTGCTCGCAAAGGTAAATTGAATATTATTTTGGATTTTGTAGCCTTAGGTTTTCCTCCTATAACTCTACGTTTTTATTCAATAATTTCTAAAACTTTATTTATGGATTACTTACAGGGTAAGAGGAAACCCTTTGGAGCATGGTCCATTTTGTTTGGAAAACAATAGAATAGGTACTATGGCTTATTATCTAAGATGGAGAATACCCGATTGTGTTTATCTTAGGTTTCAATATTTTTCAATAAAAATGATGTTGAAAGCATCAATTTGGTGGTGGTGTTGTGTTAATCTCTTTCACTGAGCTTTTGTGACTAAGTAGGGAAATAATATCTTTGAAAATGTCACGAGCTTGACTTTTAATCCTTATAGGATATCACCATGATTTAAAATTTGATTTTTCTATTTCATGGGTTGATTTAGCAGTCTTTTGTTGGAACACATAGAGATACCGAGAGGGGGGGGCAGGTGAATCGGTATCTAACAAACTTTTTCACTTTATCCCAATTATTTGCATATTAGTATGCAACAATTAACTAGAAATAGAACAACACATTCACCATCATAAGATAAACATAGTACACAATATGTAACATGGAAACCCTTAAAAGGGAGATAACCACAAAATATATTTCTTTTATAATTCAATTATTATAGTATCAGGCTCCAACCTATGAGGGACACCCATCCCTATTGTAAGCACCAACCTACAATAATGCAGGCACCAACATGTCATAACAAGAACCTACTTTCTAATTGTAGACACCAATTTGCCAAGGATTCCAATCCTCTCTACAAGCACCAACTTGTAGAGCTGCAGGCACCAACCTACACTGCAAACAATCACTTGATAATTGCAACAACCAGTATGCCAAAGACACCAATCCTTGCTACAAGCACCAACTTGTAGAATTGAAGGCACCAACCTGTGTTTCAAGCACCCACTTGCTAAAAATGAAATCATCAACCTTTGATGTAAGCACCAAATTACAATGAGGACTTCAATCCTCTCCGGAGCTCCACCCTGCCACCCTAAAGGAATTATATATCCAACAATCTCTTATTTTGAACATGGTAGTCAACATCTCTGCATAATTACATAAATTCATTGCATCTCCTAACCACCCTAAGATGTTCATATCTTCCTTTCTTCCATTTAATTGCATTCTCAGACATGTGAGCCTCAGAGCTTCTCTTATTCGTACATACTCTTCACTCTCTTGGTTCTACAGACTCAGAACCCCTTGAAATCTATCAACTCGTCTAAGTTATTCCACTTCTTCACATACTTTCTCTTTCACACAATAGCCTCGGACTTGCAGAGCTTCTCATTTCAACACACACACACACACACTTACACACACAATCGTTTCTCGATTAGGGATTCATTATTTATAGATCTTTATACCTCCACATATTTTCCCACATACACAAAATGTACTTGTGAGGTTGGCTCCAGATCTCCATTAAAACTGGGATGTGCCATTTCTTCTTAGACTTCAACTCCAACTCTTCTCTAATGTCCTTTGTCTATGGTAGTTTTGTTGCGTCCGTGTGTGCACACGATTGTACCTCTTATGTGACGCTAACTTGCAAGTTATATAATGCCTTGGTTGGTATCCACCCCATTACCAATTGTATTTGTGCCATATATTTCAAGGGTATCTGACCCACAATTTTATCCATGTGCAGTTGATGTGTGTAACGTAAAAAGTTGAGCTCGCATGTGCTACCGTCTGGATCATATCCTATTAGCTTGACACAGCCTTGGCTCCTGCTTCTGATGTTGCAGGGACTGAATATATTCCTTTGCTCACCCTATGCGTTTCTATTATCTCCTCTAGGATTTGTCTCATGTAGAACAACTCTTCCTGGATCCGGTCCCTTTGGTGCTTGGCTTCTTCAAAATCCTTCGTTGTTCGGTCCTGGACCATTTGGGCCACGAGGTCTGCGTCATCCTCAGTGATTGTATATTCCGGTGGTGTTTTTTGTGCCTTATCTTTCTTGCGTGCACACCTGGAGTGTATGATCGACCTCTTGGTTTGGCTTTGTTCCTGTTGAGTAGAACTTGATGTGGTCCCATGTGTTGTCTCAATCTCTTTTTCCTATTCCTGCGGCGCCTGTGTGTTGTTCTTCTTCCCTGCCTGGGTACCTTTCTTTGGCGCACCCCCTTTCTTCTGTTGCATCAACTTTTGACCTGGCTTTGGCTTCATGGGCATCGTTTTGTCTCTTGCAGGTGTCTTCTCTTGCTCTGCATCAACCTCCTTCTCCGTGGGCATCTCCTGATTCAGCACTGGAACTCTCCAGTCATCTTCCCAATCCTTGATGGCCATTTCTACGTCCTCTTCCTTGACACAGTATTGTAGTTGTATCCATTCCTTTTCGGGATCCTTTCATGCTTGGATCCATATTGCATGCCTGGTCACTTTAAATTTGGATATGCCCTGATATTGCAAGACCACTTCTGGTGTAACCCGCCAAGTGTTCGTAATGATTTCATGCAGGTCATTGTAATACCCTGCGAATATGCCTGCATTTGCACTTTTGTTTTTGGATTTGAAGTGCTCCCCAATGATAAGTATCACGTTGCGTGACAACGATTAGATCACTCTCAAAAGTATGTATATTTAGGCTCCCTCCATCTGACCAAGGTGTCCCCAGGTCCTGCACATCCTTGCAATCTTCAAGGAACAAATTTAACAAGTAAGGGCCCCAGCTAATTATAGTTCCCTTTGCACACTATGTTGTAGCTGTGACGACCCCAATAGGGACTTCCTCCTTATGGCACTTCCTGAGCAACTTGCACACCATGATTTTTGTGCCTAGCCTGGTTGCGGTGTCATTGATGTGCTTAATAATGATTATGCATGGCCCTCTTTCTGTGCCATATGTCTTCTTCATTTCCTCAATCAGTGCCTTCTCCTTCGTTTTTTAATCGAGGAACTATGCTAGTGTCCTCCCCAAGATGGCAGCCCTGTAATATACATAATGAGCTCTACGTCTATCAAGACATGCTCTTCCACCCATAGGTATCCTCTGTGGGTAACTTCCATAAGCTTATTGATGCAGTTGTTTACGTCATGACCCCTCCCAAAGTGCAGGATCTCCAACAGGCTTAGAATCTTAGTGTTGGCCAGTCCAGCTACCCACTGCTTCAGTTGGACAATTGGTTCACCGAAGGGTCCTATATCGACGATATCCAGGTAAACTTGCTTTGCAAACTCTGGAAACTTTTCCATTTCGGTCACATTGTGATCTGAGTACTGTAGTTTTTTGAAATAGCCTAACAGGTTAGCCGCGATGTGCACCCGTTCCAGAATGTGCCGTAAGACTATGGTTGTTGCAGCCTGTCTACGCGGTGATCTTGCTACTGGCTACCTTCCCTTCTGCTGTGGTGGTTGACTCAAGCTTCCAACCTCCATTATTCTTTCCTTTGTATACACCTCTGCCTGACCGATGACATATTCTACTATTCCCTCCTAGGCTGCTCTATTGCTGCTATATGTGACCTTTCTGGCATGGTCGCTTCTGTCTGGTTTGGGATCATCCCATTAAACCTCAGAGATAATTCAGGGTTTTCAGGGCATGAAGGATTTCCTGCGTCCCTGGCTTACTATGTCTGTCCCCCTTCCAACATGTCAATATCCATGCCCACTTCTCATGTTTGTTAGGTTTCCTCCACCACTAGTGTGGGGCTCCCTGGTTCCATATTGGGCAACAGGATTTCATCCAAGTTGACAAATTTCGTAGGTCAGGCAGTTTCTTGTTCGACTCCCTATGGCTGCTGAGGTTCTCTAAGGTTTCTTTGAGGTCATCTGCAAGCCTGGCTTGATGCTCCTAGCTTGGGTGGTTCCATGGTGGTAAAAATGGTCTCCACCGAACTTAGTTCACTCTATAACTCTTGGAAACTCGATTTCTGCTCCATATACTCTTTTGCTCTATGATTTTCTCAATTTCACAATAACCCTTTTGATCCCCATGTGCTTGCCTTATATAGGGATCATGTGAAACTTCTCAGAAACGTTATCCAAGTTGTATTTTAAATAAACTCGCACTTCCCGCGTACTTTCCATTGAATTCCCTTACCATCGCTAGTTGGCGCGATTAATGCGTCGTCCCATCAATCATTCTTGACATTCAATTTTGATAGATGTCGTCAGTTGGTGCCTATTTGTCCTACCCGCCATTTATGCAATTTACTCCTTTTTTGGATCGTTGGTCCTTCCTTCGTCCTGCTAGTTGTTCCAAGTGTGTGTGAACATTCTCTTTTCAGTGCACTACTCCTCTTTTAGTTGGTTGCTATGTTTTTATGTCTGGCGCGGTAACTCCTCTATTGCAGCACACAATCCTTTTTTTTTTTTTTTTTTTTCAAGTGCTAGGAGGTTGACTGTCCCTATACAGATTCAGTCGACTCCCATTGATCATTCCTCTAAGTTCTATTCCTCCCAAGTCCTTCGCTTGTACATCTCCCCCATATGTGACAGTTTTTACTTCATATGGTCCCAACCAATGCATTCATAGTTTTCCTGGGTGTTGAAGAGATTTACTATCGTACACCAAGACTAGGTCTCCCTCCTTGAAATTTTTCCTCTTGATATGTCTATCATGCCAAGATTTGTCCCTTGATTTNTTCCTCCAAAGTCCTTAAATTGTACATCTCCCCCATATGTGACAGTGTTTACTTCATATGGTCCCAACCAATGCATTCATAGTTTTCCTGGGTGTTGAAGAGATTTACTATCGTACACCAAGACTAGGTCTCCCTCCTTGAAATTTTTCCTCTTGATATGTCTATCATGCCAAGATTTGTCCCTTGATTTTTGTACCTCTTGGTGAAACCCTTCTAGAATCCTATCTTCTTCCATGATCATCAACTAACTTAGCCTTTCTTGTACTGTGCCTTGCTTTGTCATGTTGGTAATTGATGCTATGCGTAGATTAGGTACAAAAAACTCTAATGGCACCACTGCTTCTTTCCCATACACCAATATGAATGGTGTCTTCCCTGTCAATTTTGTGCATGTGGTCCCGTATGCCTACAATACTGCAGGTATCTTCAAGTCCCAATCATCCCTATTGACATTGCAGATCTTTGTCAGTGCATTTTTTAGGATCTTATTAAAGCCTTCCATGGTTCCATTTGCCTGAGGATGATATAGTGTACTCTTTTGATGATAAACTTCAAACTCCTCAGTCATTGCCTTAATAGTGTTGTTAATGAAGTGAGTGCCTTGGTCACTCATCAAAATCCTTGGGCAACCAAATCTAGTGATCACTTGCTCAAACAAGAAGTTTGTTGTTGTCTCTACGCTACAATATTTTAGTGGTGTTGCTTCTGCCCATCTTGTTAAGTACTCTGTAGCAGTAATAATGTATCTCACTCCCGACCTTCTTGTTGGTGGGTTAATTGGTCCCGCAAAATCTATTTCCCACTTGGTGAATACCTGCAAGGTTACTTGTGGTCTCAAGGGCATCTTGTCTCGTCTATTTGGTTTACCAACCCTATAACATATATCACATCTCTAGAAGTAGTCCTTTGAGTCTCTGTGGACAATCAACCACCATATTCCTACACGCAATACCTTATGCGTGGTAGATTTTCCTGCTTAATGTCCTCTTGCTATTCCCTCATGGGCTTTGGCTAGAATCCTAGGTCTTTCATGTTCTAGTACACATATTCTTAAGATGTTGTTGGCACCCCTATTGTATAAGTGTCATACGATCAATTGATAGTCTGCAACCCTGACTATCAGATTTTGCTTCTATGCAGTGTTGAATTCTTGTGGTGCAGTCCCTGTAGTCAAGTATTGAATGATGTCTATGAAATATTCATCAGCTACTTGGACTGAAAATAATTATGTGTTGGGGACTTTTTCCTCTAGATTCGTAGGTTCCTCTCCATTAATGATCCTCGGCAGGTGATCAGGTCCTATGTTCAACTTCCCTGGTTTGATTATCACTTCCAAGTCAAATTCCTAGAACAACAACAACAATCTACAAATTATCCCCCCTAAGACTGGCTTGTTGACGAGGTATTTGAGAGCTGAATGGTTTGTAAACATATAAATTTTTTTCCCAATAAGTAATGTATGAACTTTTGAAGCGCATAGGCCATAGCTAAGCCTTCTCTCTTTTTGGTATTGTAATTCTTCTTTGATTCTAATAGTTTTCTTCTAGAAAATGTTATCGGATGGTCCAATTCTCTTGATCTTGGTTGCGCCAAAATAGCTCCAAGTGCTATGGATGATGCTTCTACAACCACATGGAATGTCTTTTACCAATATGGGAATACTAGTATTGGTGCGGTTATCATCTTCTCTTTCAGGGTGTCTAATCTTCGCTGACAGTCCTCATTCCACTGAAACTTGTTGTCTTTTATTAACAATTTCTCCATTGGCGTAGTGATCTGTGCATACCCTTTTATAAATTTCCTGTAGTATCATGTGTGTCCCAATGTTTCTCTTAACTGACATACTAATTTTGGTGGTGGTAGATTAACAATTACTACAATATTGGCAGGATCTACTAAAAAGCCTTGTTTACATACTATATGGCCCAATAATATCCAAAAGGGTGTTCTGAAGATGCACTTATTGATGTTTAATGATATCTGACACTGCCTTCATCTTTATAACATCATCCTGAACACCCCTACATGGTATTTCAACAGACTATAGACTGTCCAATCATCCAGATATACCTCTAGGAACTGGTGGATGAATTCTTTGAATGCAACTATGACTACTCTGGAAAATATTGCCTGTGCATTCTTCATTCCAAATGACATGATTGTGTACTAGTAGGATCCCCATTTAGTGGAAAAAGTGGTATTGCACCTATCTTCTAGAGCTACCTTGATCTGATGGTATCCTAAGAATTTGTGAGTGAATGAATAAGCTTCTTGTCCTCCTATGTTCTCCAACACCTCATCTGTGAAAGGAGTAGGGAACGGGTCATGTAGGCACACATCATTCAACTTCCTCAGGTCAACTCATATCCTTATCCCTCCCTATTTTTCCTCCTAAAATACCATAGGGCTTACCCATTCAGATTCCTCTACACATTCTGTTAAGAACCAAATATCAATATAGCATAGAAAAACCTCATAATAAGTACTCAACGCCTTGAAAAAGAGATAAATTCAAATAATAAGCCTCTTCGAGGGGGCAACCTCCTTATGCCTGCATAAATGTACAATTACAAGATGATTCCAAATGAAAATGTCTCCTTGGTATATATAGGAGACTAGGAGGTATAATTACAACTAACAGAATAAAGCCGACATAAATAAAATAACATTACTAATGTGCTATGCCCCAATTAAGGGGTAATGAGCCAATATTAGGGCTTAACACATTCTATGATTCCAGCCTCCAACATCCTATCAACTTCGGCTTTGAATTTTTTCTTATATATAGGGTTTAGTCTATATGGTCTCTTTCTGATTGGTCTTGCCTCAGATCTGAGAGGTATATTCATTTCTCATAGCTCTCCTTATTTTCCTTTCATTTCTGTGAATGTTATTGGGAATAGGTCAATGTACTCACACAGTAACTCTGTTATGCTTTCCACTATTTGCTCATCCCGGTAGTCTCCAATGCTAGCCATTTTGGGATTCTCAACTGTCCCAATGTTGACTTTCTTCACCTTGATCGGCACAAAAAATACTTATGATTCCAAAGGGGGACCTTCCAATTCTCTTTCACCTTCAACCTCTGCAATCTAAATGTTTCACAGGTTATCTTCATCTGGTGCTTCTTCCTACACATGGTAGCATGAAAATAGTTCTTTTACTGTTTGTTTATTTTGTTGTTGTTCTTCTGTCATGAGTTAAAATTTCGGTTCCTTAATGAATATCACCCCTCTAATGTGTTTAAGTGCTGAGTTTATGTTGGGGTTCTCATGCTCAAATGAGAAAGTGACTGTAAATTTTTGTTGTAATACTGTCCAGTTTGTAGTTCCTCTGCGTAATTCTTGGTCTGTATACCAGTTTGTTGGAATCCTTGTTAATGTGTGAACAAAATGATGAGGCCATTCCTCTGGTGGTATCATCCTCCATAGCATTCTACACTTCTCTAAGTGTTATTTTGGTGCTCCCTTTCCTTCATATTTCTGCAACTGGTTGCTTCCCTGTTCTACGCCAAACCTAATGCGCAGTAACCACTTACATTGGTACCAGTCCTTAACTATTTCTTTGTTCGCACCCCACCATATGGTAGGTGTTTCCTTGAGTGATATATCCAGGGCTAAGAGCCTCTGATTTTCTAACACTTCATCTTCGTATCATGTTAAGAACGCTTCTAAGTCATTCACCCCATGGAACTTGGGAGGTTCCCTTATCTTCGTACCTACCCATCTGACTGCATGATCTATTCGTGCACATCTTCTTGTGGAGACTTCATCTAACCTCTGCTACCAGTTATCTAAGACCATATCTGAGTCTTATGTGCATGAGGTGATGCTTCTCCAACTGAGTACCCCATCTGCAGTTGGGTTCACATAATCTGATTCTTGTGATATTGTTCTGTACAACTTGTTAATTTCCTCAAGGTCTAAACAAGTAGGTTCTACAAACCTTTCCCCTTCTTATGGGTCCAATAGAACAATGACTCTGTATTCTCCTGACTCGAATTTCATCTTCCTCGTCTTTAAGTTGATTATGGCCTGGTTGTCAAATACCCAATCCAAGCCAAGTAATGTCGGATAAGGTGTTGTGCCATCTAATATCTCTATTACTTTTAAATCATCTTTAGTGAACACTCCATCCAGATGTACTGTCACGCCCTTTAGTCTTCCAATCGGTAGAACTCTGTG
Source organism: Picea sitchensis (assembly GCA_010110895.2). Lineage (NCBI taxonomy): Eukaryota > Viridiplantae > Streptophyta > Pinopsida > Pinales > Pinaceae > Picea > Picea sitchensis. Next base: position 54,010 of record SNQJ01S0130468.1, read on the forward strand.
TTGATTTTCTAGTTTCAGCTGAACAGGTGAATATCCTAATGTGGGTTCTCCCATACATTGTCATGACTTCTTGGGTAGCACATTTACTTTGGATCCTAAATCCAGTATAATATCTCCCATGTTGAAATCTCCAATGTTGGCGTTCAATCTGAATTCTCTATTTGTTCTCCTCCTTGTATGTAGATGATTAACTTTTTTCTGTTCTAGATTTCATTTTGCCTCTATGCTACATCTTTCTAGCATATTTTTTAATACTTTAACAGAGGATGGATCATTTAGTAGTTTAATGCAGGATTGAAAAAAAACTTTAATCGTGCTTACTTGTCCTAGGGGCTATGCTTCTTTAGTGTGATCCAGCGATGGAGGCATCTCATATGCTAGCACTTCCTTATTATGTTGCGCAGTTGATGTTGATGCAATGTCTGGCTTCACAAATTCTTGTCTGACCTTCTTGAATGTCTCATTTTCTTTCTACGCATCAAACTACTTCTTTGGTTTGACATTCGTCTTCACCCATTAGTGTTGTATTGGATCTTGTTTTACTACGTCGTTTCCTGTCTTAGCTCCTCCCTGCATAACTATGTTGATGTTTCTTCCTTCATACCTTGCTTTTGCCAAAATCAATTGAACATTCTGATTGTTCTGATTTCTCTTTTCCTGGATCTTCCCCAATAGTGTAGGGAATTCTTCTGTGTCATGATCTTATGCACGACAATACATACACGTCGCACGTGGAAGTGGACATTCTATTGCATAGTGTCCTAGTTGTTGACAATTCTGGCATACCACTGGTCCTATGCCTTTTCCAAAGCCTCCTCTTCCTCTTCCTCTACCTCTATATCCAACTCAATCTCCTCGTGGTGCATTATACTGAGGTGCCTGGTTATACTATGCGTGATTATAGTGTGGCTGGGTGGTATTGTACTGCGATTGCGCAGTTTTATATTGTTGTTGCACAGTGTTATACTGTTGCTGTGAAGTGTTATATGGGGCCAATACTTGGTTAAAATGTGGTGCAGCTTTCCCGGTCATTATTTCTTCCTGCATCCTGTAAGCATCTGATGTTCTTTCCCTCATGAGGCCCATGGTTTTGTAATCTTTGTCATCATGGCCTACTGACTTGCAAAAGTTGTAATATAAACTCTTAGGTATTGTTTGGTACTTCTGCATCATTGGGAAGTGATATGGATCATTCCCTTGTTTCTTACAGATCTCACACCATAGTCCTCTTGTTGGCAATGGGTTTGTCATTCCTACTGCCATGTACTGCGCGAATGTTGGACATTCGTTCTTATGGTGTCCTTCTGTCCTACATGTGGTATACAAAACGACTTCTCTTTTTTCCTTACCTTTGTTCTAGTTTAGTTGGAATGTTAAGTTCTTCATATCCTTCTTCAACTCCTCTATGGATGGATATGTCTTTTGATACTGGTTCTCTTCCAGTTGTAGGGATTCTTGTAGAGCCTCTTCCTATGTCTGAAACTTTTGTTGTCGCAAATGGTATTTCAAGTGTGGTAGTAGTGAATTGACGAACATATGCCTATGTTGCATATCTGTCATGACGTACTTTAGCTTTCCCTTCAATCGTTTGAATCTCTGGTCAGACTCCCATACATATTCTCCTAGTTTCTATATAATCTCTATCATCTCATTCATGTATTGATCCTCTAAACTAGGCTTCTGAAATTCATTTATCAATAGCTTTTTGATATCTCCAATCGTTCTGGTTGTTCCTGGCGGACTGTTTTCAGCTAAAGTCATGTACCAATCCAGTGCACGATCTCTTAGTGTGATAGATAACTACGCAAGTTTAGTGTCCTCGTTTGTGATTTTTTTCACTTCCCAGATATTTTCACAAATAAACAAGTGCTTCTCAAGGTCCTCCGATACTTCTCCTTTGAATTCTGGTAATCTGATGGTGGGATCATGTCCTGCCATCCTAAATGTTGAACTACTACCTCCACGTGCTGTAGATACTTGACTAATGATTCATGAACTGGCTCCCCTAGTTGTTGTTCCTTATGTAGATTTACTTCCTATTGTCTTCCTTCTTCCAAAATTTGGTTGCCTAAATGGTGGTGTTGTTCTTGGTGTATTAGTCGCACATGGGTTTATGGGTTCCACACCAACACTGATATGGATCAGAGTGTTTCCTTCTATTCTCGCTCTTGGACCTCTCGTCTTCCTCTCATATGTCATGTGCAAGATTTCCTCAATCTGCTCCATAGCCCGGAGATCCTCTACCTCTTCTTCATCACTTGCCAAGCCCTCCCTCACAGCTACGACTCTCTTCTTGGTGTTCACCTTATATTGGTAGGGTACTCCATTGCATGTTTTTCCAGTTGTTTCCATGATCCTCTTGATCTGGTATTTGTCCATCATAATTGGGTCCAAGGCCTCCTCCTTCTTTCCTTTATCCCTTTATCCTTCCATTCTTCCTTCTCTTGTCAGTGCTTCCCCCCTTCCCCCATGCAGGCAGGGAAGTTTAGATGTCTAACTCCATTGTCATTACACCTATGTTATATAGTAATATCTTAATAGAAGTATATAACAATTTGATGTACCTACCTCGAGGTCCCTTCAATAACTCTTGTTCTGCCGCACTGTAAGACTTTGCGGTATATACTACAAATTCTATGATAAATCCTGCAACAATGTTGTCTATCCAGAAATCTATTGCCTGCATAAACTTATTATCAACTCATTGTAACTGCACGATCTCTTCAGGATTCCACTCTAGTTGCCTGATCCAATTTTTGGTATAGTTTTCTTTAAAAAAATTTATCCACTCCTGCAATACATGCGGGAAATCACAAAAAAATACTTCATGCAAGTCGCTAAATACATACTTGTCCAGATATTTGTGCAGTGTCAACTTCGGGTTTATGTTATCCTTTTACGCAAACTCAAACTCCTTTGTTTTCAACCATCTTTCTATCTCTGCCTTCATTGGATTCAACGGTCTCAACATCCCCTTTTATTCTCATTCTCTCATCACCTTGTCGTCTGATTTGTCATTTTTTTGACGCGTCTTCTGCAAATCTCATATACTCAATCCCATCTTATTCCAACCAACCAACAATGAAACCACTTGTTGGATTTTAACTCTCTACTTTAGGATTCTTTATTGGTTATTCTGATCCTACCTTACCATCATATATTGACCTCGGTTCAAATTTGATAAGCTCCCAACCAAAATCCCTCTAAAACTATCAGCCCCTCTGGAAGACCAGAAGGCAACGCAACACACAGTGTACTGCGCAGTCTCACCCGAGATAGTTCTATGGGTGGTTGAAATACGTAGGTGTTTGAAACCTGGGAATGAGAGGAGATCTGCATTTGTATCTTGTAATATTTATTTATTCAGTCTAACATCTAATTATAACAGTCAATCGATTCATGCATGTGAAATACCAAATCTAATTAGTTAATTCATTCATCTAACATTCACCATTTAACAACAATAAAGACACATACATGCATTCACATAACACATGTGTTACCATGGTTCACCCCCTCCTGGGTTACATCCACAAAGATCTGGCTCTCAAGATATTTATTGTGGTTCAGTAACATGTCATGCCACGCGTGTTTACAATCTTAGATCTTAATCTCTCCAATAGGCTCCTTGATCCCTGTGAGGCTGACTAGATTGCACCATGCTCCTCAGCCTGTGATCTAACCCTCGGGATCGGGTCACCCATAGCTTCCCTAGATCACTATCTTACTGACTCGTACAATTCTTACAACTTTGTCTTCCTCGATTGGCCCCTTTCTTCCTCTAAGTACTACCTATTTATATTCTTGGTTCATCAAACATTACAATACATTACAAAAACCCTAACCCTGGCGTTGTTAGGTATTCCTTGCATGCACACCTTGCTTGCTTCTCTTACACTTACTACTTTTCCTTCCAGCTGTCATTTTCTCCTTTCATGCTTCTCTTCCCAAAAATAGCCTTTCCTCCTGACTAGTCCTGCATCCAACACTTATTTTCCATTAACTTGTAATTAATTTATTTTTTTTGTTATTGTCCATAGGAATTCTCTAGGTTTGTACAAACAACTTTCCAAGAACTGAATAGAATACTTGTTTTCCACCTACTTGCAAAGGTAAATTGAATATTGTTTTTCATTTTGTAGCCTCAAGTTTTCCTCTTGTAACTTTACTTTTTTATTCAAGGATTTGTAAAACTTTGTTTATGGATTACTTACAGGGTAAGAGGAGACCCTTTGGAGCATGGTCCATTTTGTTTGAAAAACAATAGACTAGGTACCCTAGCTTATTCTCTAAGTTGGAGAATACCCACTTGCATTTCTCGTAGGTTTTGGTATTTCTCAATAAAAATGATGTTGAGAGCACCAGTTTGGTGGTGGCATTGTGTTAGTCTCTTTCACCGAGCTTCTGTGATTGAGCAGGGAAATAATCTCTTTGAAAATGTCATGAGCTCAACTTTTAATCCTCATAAGATATCACCATGATTTAAAAATTGGTTTTTATATTTGAAGGGTTGGTTCAAGAGTCTTGAAACTGGGTGTAACTCTTATGTATAAAGTTTAGGATTACATTGTGATTATTATGCTCTTNGGGGTTGCAGTCTCCTTCTGGTTGTAGCCAAATATTTAGGGAGTTGGAGCTTCCCTCAGGTTGTAGCCTGAGAAACTAGGGGGTTGGAGCCTCCTTCCAGTTGCAGCTGGAAAACAAAGGAAGTTGGTGATTCCAATGAATGTAATTCTTCAAGACATATAAGAAAAAGCATTCCATGGTTTTCTCCTGATTTGGGTTTCCCCGTAAAACACTGGTGTACTGTGTATGTGTGTAATTGTTTATTTATTACTGCTCATTATTGGATAATAATTCTACATTGATATAACATTTGAAGAAAAAGGATTATAATTACGTTATTACTGATTCACCCCCCCTCTCAGTAATCCAACAATATTTACATATACACTCTTTTGATTTCTTCACAGTTCGGCTCTTTGTGTATAAAATTTTGTTAACATAATGCTTCATGTTATATAAGAAAACTATTCACAATACTTCTTTGTGTTGCTTAAGTCCAAGACACCTTGGTCAAATGGCTTCATACAAGTTCTTCTTTTCTTAATATTTTATGTTATTTACTTCCACACCATATCGAAATGGTCGCTATGAATCATGCATGTGTCATCATGGTTCTAGTTTATTTTTGGGTTTAAGACATTATTCGAATTGCATGTTGTAATATATTCTATCTAATGTGCATTCATATATCCTCTTGAGGAAAATATTTTTAAATCACTTCAATAAAAGCCAACATACATAAATGTATAACACATATAAACAAGTTTGTAACATCTTTATTGTGTGCAAAATGGGTTCTTTTTGTTTCCAACCAATATTGTCTTCATCTTCTGAATAATTAAACCTATTTCAAAATAAAAGATAAACTATGTGTTATCTTCTGGATAATTAAACCTATTTCAAAATAAAAGATAAACTATGTGTATTTCTTTCTCACTGCAATATATAAATAATAAACTTTTCATAGAAGATAGCATTATACAAACTCCTCTGCAATATATAAATAATAAACTTTTCACAGAAGATAGTATTCTACAAACTCCTCTATATAGTCATTGTTGTTCTATATATTCCTTGTTGTTCTGATAAGTAATAGACAAGCCACAAAAAATATCATTCTACAAGCATGTTAGTGTTTCTTGTTGCAAATAGTTCAATAATAAATAGAACACAATATACATTTAGTTATAAATAAATATTGTAGATTTTGCAAACATTATGTATTGTAATATTGGTTAATCATTAGTAAATAAAGATAAATAAAATAATAGAACATATATGAGCATGTTTCAATAGATGGGAAACAAACTAAGTATAGAACCAGTTCCTCCCAACCATATATATGGATAGTCAAATATACTTCTCCTTGTCACCCCCGAGCCTAAATCATTATTACATGGGGATTGGAAATTGTATAAACTTTCCCATATTTCTTTGAGTTTAGTTCTTCACTTAACCATCAAACTCTTTTCTTCACAAGTACTCAACAATGTCTTCCCTCATAACATACTTGTATTGATAGCTTTGTTTAGGTCTTGTCAAGTTGGTCTCATCCCTAACCCTAGGGAATCTTCATGGCCGACTTCTATGCTAGCTTGCTCCCTCACATCCCACACATTTGGGACAACAATTCACTCTGGTGGTTTCATCCTTTTCACTCCTCCATGGAATAATGATTTACTCTTTGTAATTGGATTCCCTAATCGGTTTGTCTCTTGTTAATTAAATAAAAATAAAAATAAAAGTTACAAAATATTCCTCATCGATGTTTATGATGACATAGTTCCACATAACTCTTTTTCCAATAACTTTCACAATATCAATTTTAAGATAAACTAGAAAGAAATTGAATGTTTAAATCTATAAAATGAGGTGCATTACAACAATAGAAAAGAAAGAGCACACAAGGAAAGGGGTGCGCACCCAAGGATGGGGCAGGCCAATCCAAGAGACAAATGGTTGATGGGTGCATGGGCTTGGATGGGCGCAACGAGTCCACAAAGGGCGTGAGACGAGTCATTTGAGTGTGGGTTCATGAAGGGACGTGACACCTTGAAGAGACTTGATGTTTCACACAAATGACCCTTGTAGTTCATATAAAAGCAAGGACGTGCAACCAAAGGAAGGCATAGAGAATTTTTGGCAAGGATTCGGAGAGGACAAGTATGAGGCAATGAACTGAGGCACAATTGTCAAGATGGAAGACAAGTAGCCAAGAGTTAGATGCTTTGGGAGGTTTTGGGGAAGTCTGGAAATGCAGGTCTGTAGGAGGCATGTGTGAGGCATAACCGAAATATGTGTTAGCTTGGTGAAAGTCTATGGAAACAAAGGGAAAACAAGTCTGCGGTTATGGGCATGTCTAAGGTGCATTGTAGGCGATTGTGGAGACGAATGCGGCAAAGAATCTTGGTGGTAGGAATCTATTTATTGAGTGTATTGGTGAGGTGAGGTGAGTCATTTGACTTTGCCATGTAAACCGAGCCAATAGAGCTCATATTGGTACTGTTTCAGAATAACAAAAACTTAGTCAGGTTTTAGGCATGGTTTGTGTCTCCCACACTATTTATGTGTTTGTCTTTGCTTGTTCCACAATTATTCTCTTAGATTATCATGTTTATGGATGTATGCATAAATAAGACTAAGTATTAAACTGTGTTAACAATTGTCTAAGTAAGAAAGAGTTGCACTAGAGTAGGAGTGCGACTCGTCAGTATCCTAGAATGGATTATGGGTATGATCTAGGTGAAGAGGCATAGTCCGAACAAAGTATTCTTGGTGTGCCAAGAAACCAAGTAAGAACCGTCGCGGTGTTGAATGCCATTAGGAGGTGAACGATCACAAGATATGATCAAGTGTCCTATAGGGTCATGACAATTTTCACATTAACATCAAAACGAACAATATATTAAAATAGAAAAAAAATAATAAATATTATTTAATTAATGGATTTTTCTTTTTTTTTTATGACTAGGGGAATCGATAGTGGTGGCAGTATCGTAGTCACATGACATGGGGTTGAATCCTGTCGGTTACCTTATAACCCAAACGGAGAATCGCATAGCCCGTAAGCACGCCTCCGTATAAATCGAGGTTTGAACTCGTAACCTGCGTAACAACACGAACACCTTAATAGTACGTCTGCTGGCCACTAGACCAAACCCCTTCGGACCTAATTAATGAAAATTTAAATACATATTCTTATGTTAATTACTTTTTTTAGGATAAGAATTAAATAAAAAAAATTGATATTCACCTAACATGACATTCTAAGTATTTTTATGAATAAATTAGTGAAATGTTGTTGATTTTCTAAACGATATGATGGGTTTGTTCAAGGAGTGTTGAAGAATATTTGTCTTTATAAATTTTAAAAACTTTTTAACTTTATTTTTATTTTTAATATTAAATATATATTTTATTTTTAATAT
>SNQJ01S0130470.1:0-25920 GCA_010110895.2 Picea sitchensis
TATCAACCAATATTTTCTTTCTTCTATCTAGAAATATATTTATCACTTTGTCCTCTCAACAGAGATTTCCTGTAATTTATCATTATGTATCTTTTTTTTTAACCTGCAACTTTCTTGTTGTAATATCTAACAGTTCCTGAAGTGTTTTCAACTTCATGAGATAGAAATACTTACATCATTTCAGTTATTAGCATAATCATTTCTATGTTATATAATATATATGTGCATTACCCAATGCATTCAATGGTTCCTGCAATATTACTTGTAACATTTTTAATAGCTCCAAAACTGATCTTGGAATTGTAACAACAACAATCCAATCACCTTCAACTAGTATTCATATTAAATATAATGCATCTATCCATCATTACATCATTTCAGTACCACAAACTTTTCATAATGCAACAATTTATTACTAATTAAAATAACAATCAATGTGCCAATACCCATGGCCACATCTACACAATGCATCCATGCATTGGCTACATAATACCACATAAATATGTCATGCATTCCACCATCATGAGTTGGAAGGTTTGACCAACGACTCAACACATCATCCACACACTTCCTACTGCTTGACTAACTATTTGGTTACCTTCCTTTTCCACCCAAACACAACACCAAGAATATAATCCTTAAGTGCTCTTCAGTGTTGGAAAAGAGGTTGCAAACTAAACATCATATATACAATAGATACCATTGAGCACTTGCATAGCGCTATAGCCCTTCCATATCCAACCATATTATGGCCTCACACATGACTAGATCTATGGATATTCATTGTTATAGAAGGAGTATGTCTTCTGAATTAACTCGGTTATGATCCCATAACCAATCATAACATAATATGAAACTAAAATTTTATCTAAATTCATTCTAGCATCAACAACACTTACATACTCTAGGCCTTTGGCCATTACATATCAATTTAAATACTGAAAATCAATTGAGGGAATTCTTACCTCAATCCCCTTCAGCATGTATGCATCAATAGTAACTAACTCCATACTTGCTTGGTTGTTATCAACCTACTTGTTGCTATTTTACCAATTGATATTTATAGAATCTCACAGACTTCCTCCTTCATCATTTTGATCACCATTACTGCCACCCTCATGGGTATTCACCTAGATGGAAATCATAAGCAACAACAACATCCACATATTTAACCTTGTTGTATCATTTTTCCTGAATACATAATCCATCATTAGTCATACTCAAACAATATTTCATAATAATAGACTATTCTAGGTTCACAAGCATGTTATATGCATATTCAAGCATGTTATGTACACATGAAATATTACACATCCCTATGCACCAAGCATTTACTATCAGCATGCCTACTAATGCATATGCATTTTAACTTCATTGTATGCCTCATGCACTCTAGTGCATTTCTATTTTAATTCACTTATTTATTTATCTATTTATGTCGTAGATGGTTGTCCTTGAACTCCTTCAGTTCCTTGTTGCCTTGTGTGCTCCCATTCTTCTTATCTGCACTATGGTTCCCTGGTCTGAACACTTTCCTACCAATTTCCACTTGGTCATTCTGTAATCCAACCAAGGTGTTCTATTTTCAACAGCCTCTCCTAGGCATTCATATCCAACTTTACCTTTATGAAACATTCCAACACCCTGGAATGAAATAGCTCAAACATTCCATCACTCTATTACAATGTTATTGAATCAAATATTATTACTCCTTAGTTGTCCATTAGGTTACTTCATTAACCTTTCCCGATGAAACCATACCTTTCACACTTAATACCATTCCCAATGAAAGTCCATTTTCACTCAATCACACTTTTTAAGTGAGAGGGCATTCCCAATTCTTTGTATTGGAAACCTTCTTTCTGTTGTGAACTCTGATATCAAGAGTGGATATCTTTCACACTTTTCCTTGTATTCCCATCCATGACATATTTAACCTGCTAGCTTCATATCCTATGTGAGGATTATTTATTTTGTAGTACCTTATCCAACTCTTGTAAGCTTTATCATGCTTCCATGACTCCAATATCTGATCTTGTTCTTGAATTGATCTGATTATACCTCTAATCCTGCCAAACTTGCAAGCAATCATCTGGTTAGAATTATACATATTATACAAAAATTGTCAATTAAATTTACAGGTACCTTTTCTATTTAATTTATGAAAAAAATTATATCAATTGTAACAGTTATAAAAAAATATAATGATTCAAGGCCATTCTCCTCTAAATCATCTTTCTAATGACTGAAATCTCACCCCAAATGGATATTGGATTTGAAAGTTAGGGCTCCCTGAAAAACCACTTTCAACCCCTTCAGATGATATCGAAAATCAAAAATTGTAAAGGTGCTTCCTTCAAACCAAGTTCCAAGTGACCATGGCTCGAAACCGTGGGATTAATTACCCTTTAGTGCCCTGCTCTGTGTTTTTATACACATGATATTGTGCAAACACCAAGAATGAGGGTTTTTTTACTTTCAGGCCCTTTTTACCTTAGCATGAGACCAACGCTAGGATGAAGTCCTCCGGACTTCGACTTTCGACTGTTTTCCCCTATCAACTTCTATTTTCCCCTCGAAGTTTCACTTCGTCGAAGACTTTAATAACTCCACTAGAAAAAATTAGATGATTGAGATTTAATATCCCACCGAATGGATGGTCCTGCCCTCATCTTGAGGCTTCAACGAGATCAATGGGTACGACTTAATTAGGCGTTGAGACAGGCGTCACTCAACCAATTCGGAAATTTGGTGCTCTGGGGTATTTCCATTCTCAAGTCTTCCACTTCCTCATAGTGACAATCCTCCGAAGTACTTACATCTTCTCCCTCTATTGGATCCAATGGTCACAAGAACTCTCAAAGAGTCTTAGATCAATGAACCGTGTGAATTCACTACTCCGGGACTCTGAGACATTTCAAATCTTGAGTCACTCAACTCCCCGGAGTGATATCTACCGAAGTTCTTGCACCATCCTTCCACTGCTTGATATAATAGTTGAGAAAGGTCCCGAAGGGATATTAGATCAATGGTCTGCGTCCCTTTGCGACTTCGGGCTTCGACACTTTTCACTTGTAGAGACTTGAAAACCCCCGGAGTACCAAGTCTCTCGACTACGAGATCTACTATTGCGTGTCTTATGGGATCAACGGTCGATATGTACTCCTGCCGTTGGGAGTTCTTGACCCAATGAAAAATATCATATCTTTTTCCTCCAGAGTGCCTAGTCTCTAGACTGCATGATTTGTCTCCATGTGGAAAAATACTAGAAGAAGACACGTGGCCCAATCAGGCAAGTGACACATGTCACATTCTAACTAACATTTCAATCTTTCACAGGTTCAAAACTCACTAACATTTGGCACACATCCAATGTGTCCACTTCATCTCGGGTGACGTCATCATGCCCCACCACTTCAACTCTTCAAGCTTCTAAACTTCGGGCTTCCAGAGTTTCCACACTAGCACACTCCAATTCTCGCAAACTCTGAATTCCTGAACTAGTCAATTTGTCGACATGTGTCTCCTTTAATAGACGGTATGGATTAAATCCAGACTTCAGAGCTTCAGAATATTTCACCTTAGAAAAATTTGTTCCGTATGAACACCGAACTTCCGAACTAGCCGATTTGCCGACACATGTCCCTTTTGATGAACGGTTTGGATGAACTCTGGGCTTCAGGACTTCGAGAGTTTGTGCATCAGCATACTCCATTTCTCCCAAGTGTCGAACTTTTGAACTAGCTGATCTATCGACACATGTCCCTTTTGATGAATGGTCTAGATGAACTATGGGCTTTGGGACTTCAAGAGTTTTCTCATCATCACGCTCCATTTCTCTCGAATACTTACTAGATCTGACAGTCCTAAACACTCCTGAAATCCACCACTCCATCTAACGATCGACGACACATCGGGACCCCGACCTTCGGTAGTTCAATCTTTCCATGCCTACCTATATCTCTAAAGCGGTGAAGTTACGAAGTATTACCCTTCACGCTTGGCCTCGATCGATGATTGAGGATCAACAATCTAGATCTGATGATTGGGGCTTAACCTTTCCCAACTTCTAGTTTTTCCTTCATCGAACGAATCCTACTCACTGGCCCTCCGATCCAACGTTCTAGATCTCTCTTGATCCCACAGTGGCATTCGCTCTTGAATTTGAAAGGGACGGTCACAATCCTTTGATCCCTTACAAAGGATCTTTGACGTTATGGCTTCTGCGTGGAATATGCAACCCCATTCCTCCTGAGATTTTCGACTTCAAGGTCATAAATCGATCTCAACCACGAGACTCTCACCAATAGATCCAACCCATACAGGCCCGGTGTTTCAACCAGAAGCTCTGATACCAATATGTAACATACCCAACCACCCACATGCCAATCTACGCCACTTAATTCGACTGCAATACATCCATCCATCAACAGCCAGGGCACACTGCAGTCCCAAGACTCAGTTTTCTGATCTTATCTCGAAATCAAAGGATTGTTCATGAATTTTAGAGGCATGAAAACCACATTCATATGAAAAGATCCATGCCACAACATAAAATATATAAACAATGTTCCATGCACAACAAATAGCCAACAGACAGGAACATTAAAAATACATATCTCATAGATAATTAAATAACAACAGAAATAAACATTACACAAAAAACATAGAGAGAACTTATCTTTGCAAGTAATGTTCACCAACTAGATGCAAACCAAGGAATTTCCTCCCAACCATAGAAATTGTTGTTCATTTACTTTCAACATCATGTCACCCTTGAGCCAGGGCTATGAGTCCACAAGGATGGTTCCTAGGCCAAGTATAAACACACAACAGTTGGCTAAATAGCTCTCAGGTTTTTCAACCTCACAACAAATCCTAATTTCCAACTCTCTTTCCCCCTCAGCCTGCACAACCCCAAGAAATGAAAACCTTTCTCTATCATGCAGTCCCTGAGGTTGTTCCATTTCTCTCTAGGGCTCCAGTGCTACTAGTTAGGAAATATCCCTACTAGAAACTCCAAGGACTCTTAGCTGTGGACAATTCCATCCAAACTACCACCAAGATCATGCATTCATGAATCATTTCCCTCCTGGAATGATCTGTAAATCATTACATCCATTCAACGATGGATCTCCTCTTCCTGCCATTCATTTCCATGCTTAGCCCAAGAGCACACGAACTAGCAGTAGTTAGTGAAGAGGAAGAGGAACAAGAGAAGAAGGGGAAGAGGAAGAACCAGGGGAATAATGATCCCCTAAATTCACCCCAAGCCACCCTCACGCAACCATCCATATCCATACTCATACCAAGAACATACGAATGCAGGAAGATTGAGGCTCCCAAAAATGAAGAGTGGAAAAGGTGTAACAATGAATGAAAAAGAACAAGTGAACCCCCACCCAAACAAAAGATGGGTTTATATAATTACTTGGAAATAAAGAACCACATGGCCTCCCCCAATAAGCTCATGTAAACCCTTTTCTCCATAAAATCAATTATGGGTAAATAAAATAATAATAAAAATAATTATCCCCTCAAGCCCCCTCTCTCATGGAAACCATAGCCCCCTATCTCTTTTTTCCTTGTGCATCTTGCAACCATCAGTGTATTTTATTAAAGTATATGAAGTATTACATTTTCTAGACACTCTGGCCCCTTTTCAACTTTACCAGATCACCATCCTAATTAATATTTACATAATACATTATATCTCATAAGGGTTAAAACTCGGATGTTACAGTTGGCCCATGCACTGTGCACATGCTTCCTTTGGTGAATTTGTGCATGTCAATTTTTTCCTTTTGAAATGTATTTTAGTGTTGTAGGTGAACCAATTATTGTTGGCATTGTTGTGTTTCTGTAACCATTTGCATGCAATGTTGCAGACAATACTTCAGTGATAACATATGCCCCATGATGTGTTAGGTTAGGAGCACACGTATAGCCAAAATACATCAATGTTTCTTTTACTAAGAGTGCCATTGTAATGAAGAGTGTTGAGAGGAACTGCAAGAGCGATCCGCCGAAGAGGGAGGGGAAACTGTGGAACCCAAACCTTTCTCTAGGGAGAAAAAAGAAAATCTGTGTACAAACGAGGCGGGCATGCACCATGCTTGTGTCATGTAACCAAAATGTGAGAAGGTAACTGAAAATGTATGTTTGTGTAGATAATTGCAGTGCCCTCCGGGGTGGTTGATAACGACAAATGACAATTCTTAATGGTGAACATACTCTGAAGTGAGGCAAGGACATCTGTAATAAGTGTTGATGGCTCATAGGCATTGATGGCCTAATGAATTCAAAGGCCTTCGACTGGTATGAAGTAACTGCAATAGTCACATAGTAAGACCCACTGTAACATGAGAGTTTTCCGAATTCGAATGTTATGGGGGTCAACGAAATCAGAGAGCAATGATGATTCTCTTTGTGTCGTTCGAGACTCCTCGTTGTGAAGGTAATGAGAGTCAAGATAATTTCTCCCTTCTGGAAACTGTGTTGATGTCGACAGAAATGGATATGCGACTTCAAGAAGCAAAGGGATTCGTGAAATCCACTGAGATGAGATCATGTACTGATAGGTAACATGAACGAATTCAATATGTGGTGAGACTCAAGAATTCCCTTGGTTGGGGAATTGTGAAGGGGGATTAGCAACAACCATTAAATTGTATCTAGTGTTAGGGGGACAACTAGATATGGGGTTAAACTGTGCCAGGGGATAACAAAGTGGATAAACGTAGAGATCATGGGTACATGGACTTGGGATACTCAGGGTTTATGAATGATGTCGGAATAAAGAGAGAGAGTGGATACCCCAACCAAGGGAAAGATGGGTTTCTTTTCCAGGAAAAGAGGGTCATCAAGGGTGATGACAAGAAGTAAAGTAAATGCTGGAAAAAAAGGATTTTTACAATTACCAAATAAATAAAGAATAATTTGGGATGAGTGTACAAATATAGAAATAGGTCCCAGTGCAAGATGGCTTGACCCGTGAGGGAACAAGTTACAAAAAAGAACTAGTGGAGGGTGGGGGCCCCATGGTTGGGTTTCTTTATGAGGTAAATAAATGGAGGGAAATATGCAGATGGGAAAATTGATGGTGGATAAGATGGAGGGATAATTATACTGCAGGTGTGCAGTTAATAGAACCGAGATTATAGAACCTAGGAGCTCATTGGTAAATCTAGAAATATGATGAGAAAAAGTATGTGGCTTATTCTCGGAAGTGCATAAGGGTATAAGGACTCCCATCCTTAGGGGGTGAAATCAACATGAGTGTCAAGTTTCCAAGGGTAACTATGAATGGGACAACTCACGTGGGGAAGAGTGCTATTGGGTGATAGTACCAAAATGTAGCATAGGTGACGGTACTGCGGAGATGGATTTAAGGACCCTAAAGGTAAACATCAGAGGGTGTGATTTGGAAATGAAATTGATTTATAGAGGGAATAATTACATTCCAGTGTCGCACATATACCTAAAGGGGTTGCGTTATTGTGATGACCAAGTACCTACACACATAAAAGCCAGATACCCAACGTGAACAATATCTGATTATAAACAACATATAACAACTATCTGATAATTTTGAACATGATCATGCATACCTAAACGTGACGTGAGAAAAATGCTCCCCCGGGGAAAAGTTCATATGATGACCTAGGGAATGTGACTGTTTAGATTGTGGGACCAGGATCCCATGGCTGAGAATGGATTGAAAAATGGAGGTTCGAGGCTCCTGTAACTGAGTGTGGAATTTTGGAAAAAGGGGCTACATATGGATGGTGGGCCCACAATGCCACCTCATTTGCACCTATCGCTATAGTGTTTTGGCGAGATAATTTGGAGGAGAATTTGCGATTATGGGAGCTCGAGTCAACCGATCTGGGAGTTGCGAGAGTCAATTTATTGGTCCCATCCTCTTGCATAGTGTGAATTTTGTAGAATTGAGTTAGGGGTGGTACGGATGGTCATAAAAGGGTAGGTTTAGGGGTAGGCCCACTAATGTGTGGGAGAAGGAAGAATACATGTGCACAGATGTACGGGTATACCTCCATCTCCCACACATAATGTGTGGTTGTGCTTGACGTAGCCATGCATGGGGGCACAAGGGAGGGAAATGCAAGCACACATGAGATGCATGCTTGTTAAGCTGACAATTGTGCATTGTGCGTAGATGTTTCTTAGACAGTCATGCATAGGTGTGCATGTGTGCACACGTGTCGAGGTGATATTTGTGCATTGATGCACAACTGTTTCTCAAACAATTGCACATTAGTGCACGGTTATTGAAAGAACAGGCACATACATGTGCACACCTGTATGGGTGAAAGTCGTGCACTGGAGGCAAGGCTAAGGGTGTTTGAATGTTTGAATTTTTTGATGTTTTTGATGGATGATGAGGGTTGACCAAGTGTTTTTGTGTGGATGCAGGTGATCATATTGCGACCGGAGAGAACTATGCCAGTCCAATGGAGAGAGTGATATTGGGAGTGTCTCTGAGAGGCTGTGAGAGAGAAGTCGGGCATTCGAAGACACTTGGAAGCCTGTGGGTTGCTCAAGTTCTTTGACTGTCGCTTGATACGATTGAAGGAGTTCCTGCTACAATATCTTATAGCTATGTGGATCACTGACCTACAGTGTTTCAATGTCAGGGGACAACAACTAACATTCTCGACGGTTGACGATGTCTATTTTTTGACAAGTTTCCCATTCTGTGGGATGGTCCTTCCTGCTAACCCCCAATTGTCGGGGGATGAGAGAGTGGTTGAATTGGTGTGTCACCACTGCTTGGGAATGAACCCGGTGTTGGGTTCAGTCATTATGATTGAAGAGATTGATGAAATCTTGACATAGTGCATTGCCGCCATGGTGGTGAGGATCCATGGATCCTTGGTGACTTAGCGGATCAGAGGAGGTCGGCTCAGGATCATGGAAAGGGTCCTAGATGGGGAACACTTTTCTTGGGGTCTTAGTCTACACTCTAGGATGATGGGGTAGATTCACCGATGTCATACCACCGACTCTAGTGAATTTTCATTTGGGTATATCCTGGTGGCCTGGTTTCTAGAGAGGATGCCCCTTTTGCACACTAGGATTTTGTTGGCACCTACAGGGCCGTGAGAGACACATTTGATGCAGTGGGCCCATGTGCTGGCGCGACATGGGGGAGGAGAGGTTGGCCATTACTTCATGACCATGGTGGTATGCATGTGGCGACATATTCCACAGGTGATCCCATGGTACCCATATGGTGGTATGGATTACCGACACGACCCTAACATGATGTTTCCTCCTAGGGAGGATTGGGATCAGAGAGGTATGTTTGTGTATTTTTGTTTTGTGATTTTGGTAGAATAGCATATGATTATACATGTATATATGGATGTTTAATCTACCTTTGGTGTTGTTTTGTAGATGTGGGGCCTCGAGGCCGTGAGGCAGAGATGGTCGAGGAGTTGGCTCGTCAGGGACCAGTATGACCGACACATGCAGAGCCATGAGTAGGACAGAGGCACAGACAGGATGATTCTAGTGTTGGGCCAACACATGTGTCACTGGAGGGATAGAGGTGGATACTGGATGACATTGGATGACACTAGTGCAAGACCGATGTATGAGCCGCAGGCAGCAGTCGGAGGGATGTTATACGAGCTACATCGACACTTTGAGCAGGTGTTGTAGGGTGTCCCAGAGGAAATTTCGGCACACATTCAAGATGAGGAGGTCCTGGAGAATTGTGTGGGCGTACTTGCGGAGTGGTGGACTCTTATTCATTGGGCATCTGTAGCGGGGGAAACGATGACTGGTCGACTATCCCCTGGACCGGGAGGGCACCCAGCTGGTGGGGCTCCTCCAGATGATAGAGGACCTAGGTGGGGAGCTCTCGGGGCACCATGAGTGTCTGTTTATGTATTTGTATAGGCTTGTGAGCCCATTTTGTACAAGGTAGTTGATACCCATTTTGTAAGGGGTAGGGGGTACCCATTTTGTACCTATAGGTCTGAGGGGACTCACTGGCCCGCGGGTGATGTATTTTGTATATTGTAAACATTTATGACACTATTGAGGATATATATATATATATCTTTGGCTCATTCATGTCTTGATGTGTTTTGATGTTTTTTGATGAGTTATGATGTCTAATATATATGATGTGACAAATGTATGATGCTTATGTATATGTGATGATGTTTTGATGTGATAAATGCCAATCTAACACTAGGTTAGCCATATTATCTACTATTTGATTAATTTTTCTTGGAATATGTATAAATGTGATTGAATCAAAGTTGTGATATAGTAGTCTAACTTGCATGTATTTGTGAAAGAGGCAAGGATTATAGACATGATATACATTGTTCAGATGCTGGACGATGAACTAGGAATCTAAGAGAATGCTAAGGTGACGAATGTGGCGGTGACTGGACTCAACATGGAGACCAATGATGGTGGCGTATTCAGCTTGGTTGTTGGTGGTCGAGCCCAAACAGAGGCCACTGGAGTGGATAAACACATGTGAGGTGGTATAGAGGGCCCAAGCAAGATTTTGGGTCAAGCGGTTGGCACCGTCAGCGTAAGCAATGTGGTAGGATGATGGAGGATGCATCTGTCAATAACACAGATGGTAGATCAGACATGAGGAGTGGTGGAGAAAAATATGACTAAAAACTCTACAAATGTGTACAAAGAAAAACATAAGGTAGAATGGCTAATCTTAGGCATAAAAATTCTTTAGGTACAACCCATTGACGGGTTCTTTGAGAGGGTAGCCTTCTAGAGAGGCCAGGATGTATGCCCCCTTATTGAGGCAGTGTTGGATGATGTAGGGTCCATGCCATAAGGACTTAAATTTCCCATGTCCAAGGGTATCATGGGCGATATCGTAGGCTAAGATGAGATCCCCTTCACTAAATGAGAGAAGGTTGACATGGCGATCAAAGTTGGCTTTGGACCATTTTTTGGATGCCTCGTTGTTCTATAATGAAGATCGATGATCTTCATCTAGTGATACTAAGGTCAACAAACACTGCTCCATTGGAGCAATGCCAGGTAATATCTTGATGGTAGTGCGTAATGTGGGAATTTTTCACTCGATAGGGAGGGTGGCTTCGATCCCATGGACGAGGTAGAATGGTGTAAAACCAGTGGAAGTATTGACTACTGTGAAATAAGCCCATACTGCGGAAAACAACATATGATGTTGGTTGGTATTATGTTTGTTCAAGGTATGTTGTAACATGGTTTTGAGGACTTTGTTGACAGCCTCGACCTGTCCGTTGGACTGAGGGTAGTATGGGGGGGGGAACTCATGGGAGAATCCTAACTTTGAGAATATTTCCATGAATATCTCGTTCTGAAAGTGTTTACCATGATCGAACACTAACTATAGTGGGACTGTGAATTGAGTAATGACATGTTTGAATAAAAAATGTGTTTTTGTGTTAGTGGTATTGTTGAAAGTGGGCATGGCTTTGACCCATTTGGTAAAGTAATCTATTGTCACAATAATGTACTTGTGTCCATTACTAGATGGAGGATTGCAAGTCATAAAGTTTATGCCCCATTTGCAGCGGTGATGACTGGATGTAGAAGAGTTGGTGGCGCTCGTTATTTTTATGCATAAAGTTGGCATTTGTCACATCGTTTGATAGCGTGGATGCAGTCATGAAACAATGTGGGCCCAAAGTAGCCTGCTCGAATGATTTTTTGGGTGGTGGACATACCTGAGAGGTGACTGCTACAATGGAAATATTTCAAGACTCTGTCAACTTCATTAATGGTTAGACATTGGTGAAGGATGGTGTTGACCCCATATCGATATAAGATGTCACCAATGAGGAGGTATCAAGGGGTTTGATGGAGAATGCACCGATGATCATCTTGAGAGAGATGGGACCCAAAATTCTATGTCTGAAGGTAGATGAGAAGGTCGCCATACCAAAGGTCATCGGAGGGGATGAAGAAGAGGTGTTCATCTGGGAAATTTGTATTGATGGGGGAGGTGTTGGTGTCCGAGGGAAAATCCATAATGAGTTCAGTGAGGACGAGTGATTTATTTCTTTTGGGAGTTGATAACTCTAGGTTGTATCCTTGGAGGATGATGATCCATCGAGAAACTTTGTCATTAATGTTTTGGTGACTAAACAAGTACTGCGTGGGGTTGGAATCTGCTATGACCTTGGTAGTTCGAAGCAGGATATAATGGCGCATATTTTGGACTGCGAGGACAAATTCTAGGGAGAGTTTCTCACCATATTTGTATTTCAGAGGTGGTCCTAAAATATTTTTACTGATGTAGTAAATGATGTTTTAATGCCCATCTTCCCCTAGTTGGAATAGAACTCCTTTTACTGAGACGGTTGAGTCTGACAAGTAGAGGATCTAATCATGATCATGGTATGGAGGACTAATCAAAGGGGCATTGGATAAGGGATATTTTAAGTCATCAAAATTTGTTTGAGCATGTTCATCCTATCAAAATGGGATATCATGGCACAGAAGGTGGAGTAAACCATGTGTGTGAGTGGCGTAGTCTGGGACAAAGCGACGTAAAAATTTGGCTTTGCCTTGTAAGCTGTAGTTTGCATAAATTCCTTGTCGGTGGAATTTTTTTGATAGCTTGGACCTTGAGGGGGTCCACCGTGATGCTGTTTTGGGAGACAATGAACCCAAGAAGGCATCTAGGAGTGATGCAAAATAATCACTTGAGGGGGTTCAAGCGGATATTATACTGGCAACATCATTGGAAAACGATGTGTAAGTCATATAAATGTTGAGTTCGCTTTTTGGATCGAGCAGTGAGGTCATCCAAATAAGTGAGGATAATGTGAGAAAGATCATGGAAAACATAAGCCATGGACCATTGAAACATAGCACCTGCGTTCTTGAGTCCAAAAGGCATCACACGATAAGAAAAGGTTCCCCAAGGGGTAGTAAAAGTGGTTTTATACTCATCTGTTGGATGGATTTGGATTTGATTGTAGCCAAAGAACCCATCCAGAAAGCACAATGTTTCATGGATGGCACAATCATCGATAATTTGGTTGATGAAGGGAGTTGGAAAGTTTTCTTTGGGACAAGCTTGGTTGAGATCATGAAAGTTTGTGCAAACACGAATGGTGCCCTATTTTTTGTTAACATGGATGGGGTTGGATACCCATGAAGTGTACGCAATGGGGTAAATGAACCTGGTAGAGCATAACTTGTCAATTTTGAATTTCATAGTCGCATCTTTGGATGGGTGAAGGGGTCGATTCTTTTGATGAATAGGGGAGATATATGTCCAAGTGAGGATTTGATGTTTGACAATAGATGGATCAAGGTCGGGAATCTCCATATGTGACTAGGAAAAAATATATTGGTATTCCTGAAAGAGAGCTTTGTAAGTTGTGATTTCTTCAGGGGAGCATGCGGTGCCAATGGTGATTTCTTCTACGATTCCTCATTTAATGGAAATGTCAATTTTGATGGCGAGGGAAATTTTTTCCATGTTGTCATCTTCAAAAGCATCTGGGGTAGGGATGGGGTTATTGAACCATACTATATTCCCTGAAGGGATAAAATACTTGGTTTTGATTGCGCATATGGAGTTTTGGGTAGAAGGGTGAAAGGCCTCCTGCGAGAGAAAAGGTTATCTATGATGGAGAACATTCCATGGGCAATTGGGGGTAGTGATTTATTCCAAGATATCTTCATCGTAGTAAAAAATGTGAGACTATAGTGGATCCTAGGAGATGATAGGGGGAACTATCAAAGTTTGATTGTCCTCTAATGGTGAGGATGCATATGGGATATCATGTACATGGTGTGAGGGACCAATGTACATAAAGTGAATGTCCCAATACTGTGGAGAGTGCTTCGTTCGCCTAGGTATTGATGATGAAATGTATCTAATATTAGTAATGGGAACCTCAGTAGAAGGTGTTCAAGTGGGCCCTGGATGAGACATTTGGCATACTGCAACTAAGGTTTGGTGAAATTGAGGTATAGTCTGGAAATGATGAGTATAATGGTCATATTCTAAGCATATGGCACAAGCGAATTTGGTTCGAAACCCTTTTTTTCCTGCAGTGGAGGACTCCGTAGTTGTAGTGTATGTACTCGGTGGAGTGGTGAGCAATGTGGTTTCTCTAGGGATTTGGATCAGATTGCGTAACTCAGGAAGAGTAGGGAATCGATTAGTGGGGTTCTTGTCTCTTTCACATAGTGCACAAGGAGGTTGAACTCAGGGAGGAAGTGGAGTTGTGGGTTCTTTCTTCTTTCGTTTCCCCTCAGCAACGATAGAGGTGCCTATAGTGGGGGGGGGATGGTGGTATGGCAGGAGCCTATACTAGAATTTTCATCGATATTCCCTCTATCTGAGGAGGGGGAGATGGTTGAGAAACCATCATAGGTGGATGTAGATACCATACAGGGATGGAAAGCACAATGTTAGGAAGGGTAAGGGTTGCAGGTACCTGGAATGCATGGACTACAGGTGGAGGGTATAAGAAGGGAATTTGGGTAATGTCTTGGGGGACTATCTCCCAAACTGGGATTTTTCCTTGGAGGGGGGAGGGGGGAATCAAGGATAAGTGGTGTAGTGGGGTTCTCAAGGGATTCCTAAGGAAATGGTTCTTTCATTGGTGGAACGATGATGTGAGGGGATGCCTCAGTGGAAGGAATGGTGTCTCTAGTATCTATACCATTAGAAGATACTACACACACTTGTGTTGAAGAGTGTAGAAGGGGTGGAACTCCATTGTATTCCCCAAACAAGGATGGGTCTTTGAAAAATTTGGGACCCATTGCAATGGATGAATAAGAATCCATGATAGTGCAGACAAGGGGAAGAATGTTATCAATGTTGGAAGAATGGTTAGGCTCATAATGTGTGATTTGGTCGATGGTGAAAATATTCCTGTTGTGGGCGAACATCATTGTTCGAAACACAGAATAGGCCACCACATTCATAGTGTACATGTAGCTACGTCCAAACAAGATATTGTAATCAAGTGGGGCATTGATAACTTCAATGTCGATGAGGATGGTTTTTCCCCTGAGTTTGACGAGGAAATTTTGTAAGAGCCCTTCGGGGGATGAGGGTAGACCATCATAGGTTCTCAGGGTGATGGTGGATGGTACTAGCTCAGGGGAGCCAAGTGTTTTCCATACTACTTTGGACATGATGCATGTGGATGCACCTTCATTGATGATACACCAATGAACTATGATGTTCTCAATCTTAATTGGTATATGGAAAGCTACTAGGGCAGGGAGGCATGGTTCTTCGCTATCTAGATCAAAGGTGATGAGTCTAGTATCAGATGGGTCGACTACCCCTAAGGCAGAAATCAAGGATTTCTGCTGAGTTGGACAGGTTTGGAGGACCTCCAATACTAACATGGCTACAAGAGACTGAGCTAAGTCATCGACTAGACTGTAGTTATGGGCCACCCTAGCATGAGGATTATTGACATTCCATCGTAATGGAATGTGGGCTATGCAAATGTTTGGTTCTATGTTAGGGCGTGGAATCATCAAGGGTTGTCCAGTTGTAGCTGGAGCTACTTCCGAAGTGGTTGGAGTGGATTCAGGGGGAAAACCATTCTAGCGACCATGTGTTTGCAAAATAATTTCTTCTTCTCTGGTAAGGAGGATGTTGCGATAGGCCATATTTCCAGGTTGAATGGGACCTGGTTTTTTATACTACCCCATTTGGGGTGGAGAAGGTTGTATCTCCTATTGGGTATTCATCACACCCTGGTGTGGAATAGGGTTTTGTAACATGACCAAGGGTGGTTTTTGCAAGTACTGTTGCGGGGCCTACTGAGGGGTAGGTGGAGCTGGAGGACGTGGTGTGTTCATGGATTCTTTCATCCGTTTGAAGTCAGAAATTTGGGGGAAATGGTGTGTATAGTGTCCATACTCACCACATAGAGCACAAGGGAAGCTAGTCTGAAGATTTTTGTTCTTGTTATTCCCTTGGCATTTTTTATTATTGTCCCCTTGAGGGTTCTAGTTTCCTTGGTTTGGATTTCCCCCAGCGGGATGGTTGGGTTGGGGGTTATTTCCACCTGATCCTGGATTATTATTGTTTCAGCTTTTTCCTTTATTTTTGGCATTATTTGGTTGATGGGACGGATTTTCCATATTCAATTGTTCAAAAGTATGAAGTTGTTGAATGGGATAGGGCTTAAAAAAGTTAACGTCGACATGTAGTTGTCTGTGTGGAGGAGAAACCGGCTGTGGAGGACCAAAAAATTGAAAATATGGATTGTTTTGTGGCAACGATCCATAGGGCGCATAAGAAGATGAATGGATTTCACTAGTGCCTAGTGTTGTGAGTGGGAAATCCCTCCTATGGACTAGCACTAAGGGTTTTATCATGAATGTAGAAATGACCTAAAGATTCTTACTTTTTACCATCATCCCATGCCTAGACCCCCATTAATCATATGTAAATACAAATCTCAAGAGATTAAGTTGACGTACCTTATTCTTCAGGTTTGATGTCGATCCTTTTTCGTGCTTGGTCGTTCTTTGATTGCAACTCTCCTCCCAATGATGACCTGCATTCACTAAAAACAAACAAAGAACTCCACATGCATTTGATCTATGAACTAATGGGTTAGAGATTTAATCAATCATACAATCAATATTCCAATAATGAAAATATCATATGGTGGGATGGGAAAAGAAATTATTTTATTAACTTCACAATGATACCTTACAATGATAAAGTCAACTACTGCTCCTCGATCCTGGTCCTAGGCTCTTCTTCCACTATCTTCCAACTGCTTTGATCTATACTTCTCTTTGCAGAAGGATGGCTAAAAGTTGGGACAAAGGGAATGCTCAATCGGGTATAGTTTCTTTACTATGATTCTCCTCCTTTCAAATGGGACCCCTAACCCTTCTTTTATAGGCTAGAATAAGCTAGGTATTTGGTCGAGTGACTGGCCATGCATGGCCGAAAGGTTTAGTTAACTTACCCAAAGCTATGTGTTCTGTCAGCAACTTTCATTTTTCCGTGATTTTGTAGGTACACGCGGGCTGTCTTGGGTCAGCTAGCATGTACATGTGTGTAGTATTGGAGCAGGGCACGTGGGTATTTATAAAAGGGGTTTTTAAGAAGAGTTGTTCAGCAGTGTTTTGGCAAAGAAGGAATTTGAGATGGCTTGATGCCAGGTAAGCATGTCTGGTGCAAATTAGGGTTATAACATATGCCTCCCAATGTGTGAGGTCAGAAGATCATATGATGGCCGAAATACATTAACAATATTCACCAACATTCCAAACAGGTGAGCCCAGGGACCAGAAATCGGGAGGTGCCTTATGCAAAATAATAATTCTCACCGAGGCGAGCATACCCATGCTCAGGATGAAATAAAATCATGGCTACCCATAAAATACACTGTAGATCCATGTCATATAACTATAGAAAGTGTAGCCGCGAGAAATACACAACGGAGCTACATCTCAAAATCGAAAAGATATACATGTAGAGTATCCATCTTCTAGAAGCTGATAAGGCCTGATGGTTGGAGATGAGGTCTTCAGAGCTTGAGCAACAAATTCAAAATCTTCAAAACTCAGGTAGGAGTATAATATGAGTGTACTACTTCACTACCCAGAGGTCTTCGATGACTCGTCGGTCATGGACTAGAGAATATTGATTATCATACTGAAGGTTTCATTGATTTCGAACAAATACTTGATTGGACTTTCGGGATGGCCGGGCATGAGGGCAAGAGACAAACTGCAGAGGGGCCGATTCAGGCTTGGTAAAAACTTCCCTTGGACAATAGCATGACAAATGATGAGACTCAGGCAGCATGGCATTAACATAAATTTATGAGGCAGGAGGCAACGCAAATGTTACCCATGATTTTTGTCATAATGATGATGCATTGATGATGGTGTACTTAAGCTCTTCCTAAGAACTTTCTCCTGAGAAAAGTTACTTTCATCTCTTCCCAGAAAACTCATTTTTCAAGGAGGTTCGCAGGCTGCTAATACATTTGGGTGTGAGAATGCATGATTCTCGTAGGTTTCTTTAAGCCAGGGTGCAAACTTCTCGCACTGTGTTGAATAGACAGGGTGCGAACTCTTCCTAAAGAATGGAAAAAGATGAATTCTCGATGTTTCTAGAAGGGAATCTTCTAGAAGGATGGGTTGACATTCGAATGGTTATCCTTGTACTGGATTCCCTGATATTGTGGGATCATTCTTATCCAAGTAAGTAATTCATTATCTTCTATATATTGAGGGAATTCTCATGGAAAAGGTTAAGCAAGATTCATTGGAGAATTGGTGAAAGAATTGTGTGAAGGACTTAGCTGAACAGTAGCTTGGAGCCTCTAGCAAGTCTATCAAGAGGATTTGATCTTCTTCATACAAGGATTGAGCAAGTGTGTGTGTGAAAGCCAAGAGCCATCGAAAGGAAGCTTATGACATCAAGGCTATCAGGTTGTAATATTTACTTTCCATCAATATGATACAGTGGCATGTCCCTTTCCCATAAAGCTATTCTCACTTTATTGTGTAATTCCTTGATCATACACATAAGTTGACTATTGAATATATTGTGCTATATTCACTTTGGTTGTTTTTTTTTGTCTTGGTCTTGACCTCACGAGAGCACCGGAGCGAAGCGGGAGAAAAAGAGACCCTAGGAAGTGATATAAAGGTATGTTACTTGTTCCTTCCTACAAGTTAATTCGATGGTCAAAACTTAGGGAAAGAGTCATGTACTGTCCTGTTTTGTTCTAGATCTAGGTGGATCTAGGGAGATCTGTTAGTGTTCGCACCTACCGATTAGTCTAATAAAAAAATTGGCGACTCCATTGGGGATCTATGTGTCGCAAATTATACATACTCCATCGCAACTTGGACAAAAGAATGATATCCAGGGTCTTCAATCTCGTTGCCCAAAGTACGAATCTAACCATGTGATTACATGTGTCGAAGTCGAACATGGCATAAACCACTTGATTACCGATCATTGATGAAACCATTAACAAGTGTGAGGGAAATCACCATTGATGTCAATGACTCCCAAGGTACTCTAGTACAATCCATCAAGTGTGAATGAATGAGTTGAAGTCGAACATTCAATGGAATCTTTCGATCAGGGGTCGGTGATGTAAACCCACTGTCAAAAGCGAGGAAACCTGCCATTGAGGCATGGAAGCTCCAAGGTACCAAAGAATTTCTAAGTCTTGATTCTGGATAATGAGCTGAAGTCAATGGAACAAAAATCGTCACAGGAGGGCCTTGATGTATCCCCCATTAATGACACAAAATGAGTAACAGATTTTGAAGGTGAAATAGAATATGATGTAAATTGAACTGGACTCAGGGAAGGCCGACACAGAGAGAATGGACAACTGTAGATGGTCGACTCAATATAGGATTTAGATGGACTTCTCTTCAACATATGAATGACACGACCAATGATTTGGCAGCATTGAATCAAAGATGACATAGGGAATGACCTTGTAGCACATCGAATGAGATATAGGGGGTGCCATGTTCAAGAGAGACACTTACTGCTAATCAATATGAATATGAAAACATATCCCTTTCCCAAATTTTCCCCCACCATTTCTAGCGAGTACCTCTTTATTTTTATGCAAGATTGAGGAGGATAACATATGCTTGTTGATATAATCTTATCCTTCAGATAAGTCCTTCGGAGTATGCTTAACGAACCCTAAGAAGGAGTGGTTCGGTCCCATTACGGGTTTGTCGATGTTTGTTTAACGAGTCCAAATATAGAAAACTCGAAGGTTTTTCATGATTATAGAGTCTGGAAAAACACTTAAAAGAGAACTCTCTCAGTTCATTTTTCATAAAATAGTCTAGATGAGATCGAAAAAGAGATAAATTATCGCTCACCAGACGCTTACTTCAGATACTTTATCGAGCGTGAAAATAGCAAGGTCGGTCAGCTATGTTTTCATGTTTAGAGAGTCTGAAAAGAGCTTAAAGAGGACTCCAGGGGGTTCCTTTTTCATATAACCTTGTTGAGACCGAAAAAGTGATAAAAGTATGCTCGATCGCGTTCTTATGTATTTTCGAGCGCAAGAATGGACAAAGACTATGCTCAATATTTTATACAAAAGCACAAAAAATAATCAAAACACACGATGACAAAAAGAACATATGTCCGCATCCTTGTATTTGACCATTGAAATCATCACGCCTGCAAAAGTTACACTCAATATGACATTAGGGATTAGGGTTTAATAGATAAATAATCATAAAAAACCAAATGACATAGTAAAAGTAAATAAAAAGGAGTAAATACTCTTTTTACCATATTATTTTTACCTTTCCACTATTTGAGCTCAAAAAACCCCTCTTTTACCCTCATAGTTCAGCGTCAAATTGCAGGAGTTACGAGAGTCCATTCAGCGAGCCGTCAGCATAGTAAGGTAGGCTCTTTGTCCTTTAAACTTTCATGGTTTAATTTTGGAATTTCATTGGTTAAAATTCATTTTTGGGTTGATTTTCCAAGCCCTACTTGCGCGCTTCCATTCTCGCAGGCGGGCTACACGGGACCTACGAGAATGGGGAATTCTCATAGGTGAGCCTAAGGAAGCTTGCGAGGTTCTCGCACTGTGCCCAAAGGGCACCTGCGAGAACTGCAAAGCTCAATTTTTTTTTTAAATTTTACTCAATGAAAGAGAATGAATTCATGAAAAAAGTTGCTAATCTTCTTGTTGTTCCTCTTATGTAGATAATTGGCCATCAAAATGGTGCTTGAATGGCATGAAAGGGAGCATGAAGAAGACAATGCAATTTCCAGAAATCATACACCTACAATTGCTTCTTTGAGAAACTGTGGACTCCTGAAGTACTTTCGTATCCCGGGTATGAGGGCCCAAGTCAGGTTGTTAGAGTACCTAGTGCGTATGTGGGACCCTGATCAACAGGTATTTCATGTGGGGGTCCACACACTGTCCTTAGATATCGAGGACATTTACTTTTTGACTGGATTGTCACGGCAGGGTTACTATGTGAGCCTAACTGGTAGCAGAGGTGGTGGGCTGCCCATAAGTGAGTACTGCCATTTACACTGCGTTCCTGAGGCAGAGAGAAAGAAAGGAAAAGTAGCTATTTGGTGGGTACGATATTTGACCCTTCGTACTATCCTATTCACCATAGATCATATGGTTGGGAGTTTTTCTCCTCACATGGCATTACAGAGTTACTTCCAGTATGCTATTGAGTGTACTGAGCCTCGGGTGTTCAACTGGGCAGATGCAATGCTTCATAGCGTAAAAATATAGTTGACCTAATGCAGACGAGGCAACCTAAAGAAATTTGGGTATGGATCTTTGTTGGTGACCTTCTTCCTTGAGAGGGTTCCCTCACTGAGACTGCAGGTTGAGTGGAATTTACCGGCTCCCAGGGATCCAAGGATGTTGAGATGGTGTCAACTTATGGCCCAACATGTAGCTGGACTGATCATCAAGTATGATGATACGTTCTTTGACTGTATTCAACCACAAATGTTGATGATTGACGACTATGCTTATGCCGGGTTGGATTTTCGAGGAGATCCAGACTTAGTACTACTGGAGGATGCTCAGTGGGGGGAACTTGGTAAGAAGTACACACATTTTTTTCTTTTTAAATGTTTTGTGAATTTTTTTTTTTATATTCAAATGTTTTTGTTTTATATGTTCGTCCAAAGACTAAATACAAAATCGTTGTTGATGTCACAGATGTTGGACCTTACAGACCTCCTGGTACTTCTCCCATTCAGTGGCGAGGAGAGGTAGTGGCAGTGCCACAATATGCTGAGGGTTATCAAGTGGTGGAACAAAATATGGAGGGCTTGACCGCAGATATTCCAAACATGACTCTGGAAGAGGTTCCACGATGCGATCAACGTCATACTGTAGAAGTTTCAGGGTCCATGAGTCGATTTCTCCGTAGGGTTGCTCGAGAAGTCGTGTGTTACCATGAACGTCATCCATGATGTCACTTTGTAGAAGCTATGAGCTTCAGATTTTGACATTTTGATCTTTGGACAAACTTTTTGTAAAAAACTCTTTTGATCATTATATATACAAATGGCTTCTACCGGTTTACCTTATATTGTGTGAATATTGATGTGATTGATTTATAAATAATTCAAATGTCTATCGAATACATAATTAGCCAATGCATCTGTTAATGTATTTAGACATCTAGGAATATGTTGATATTCAATGTGATCAAAATAATGTTCCAAGAGGAGAATTCACAAATACACCCGTAACAAAGTAGGACTTTGAATAGAGTAGACATTACTTAACTGTAGTACTACAAGCTGCGAATCGAGTCATACAACCAGATGATGAATTTCGAGCGAGATAGAATCAACCAATAATTCAATAACAACACTATACTCTGCAATGTTGTTGGTCGCACGGTCGAGGCACATACCTCGTAAGGAGACAAGTTCGTTTGTAGGGGTGTAAATTACCCACGTAGCGGAAGCAAGGTTCTGAGTACTATGGCTAGCGCCATCAACGAAGCCAATATAGGGTAGACAAGACTTCGACCTCTGGAAATCAAACACAACGTCACATAATGGCAGAGACTAGATAACGACAAAAGCAAGCTAATGTAACACACAAGAAGTATGATACAAAAAAAACACAAGTACTTGTGCACAGATGATTTTATGCATAGTACTTCTTCAAGTACAACCCATTCCTGGGTTCACTCAAAGGGATACCATCATAATCTACCAAATCATAAGCTCCTTTTTCCAAGACTCGTCGAACAATATAAGGACCTCGCCACATGGCTTCGAATTTCCCAGCTCCTAACATATCTCGATCTTGTTCATAGAGAAGAACAAGATCACCTTCATAGAAAACGCGAGGCTTGACATGCTTGTTGTATTGGGCCTGGACACATTTTTTTTGAGATTCTATGACTAGGGTTGCATCGCATTGAGTTTCGTCCAATCTCATAAGATACAATAGACGTTCTTCCTCAGCATAAGAGTTGGGTAGGAGTTCAACAACTAGTTTTAAAGATGGTATCTCTCATTCAATAGGGAGAATGGCTTCCACACCATAGACTAACTGAAAAGGTGTAAACCCAGTAGCGGACTTGACAAATGTCCAGTATGCCCACAATGCCGAAAACAAAATTTTGTGCCAACTTGTTTTATGAATCCCTATCATTCGTCAGAGCATATTTATGAGAACTTTGTTGATTGCTTCGACTTGGCCATTGGCTTGTGGATAATAGGGCGTTGATTTATCATGGCGAAGACCCAAATTTTCAGTAAGTTTAGACATCATACAATTCCTAAAGTGGCTACCATGATCAGTGAAAATAGCTTGGGGAACACCAAAACGAGCTATGACGTGATTAAAAATAAATAACGTTGCAGTCTTTCCAGTGTTGTCAAATGTCGGCATCGCCTCGACCCATTTCGTAAAGTAATCAACGGCTACAATAATGTAACCATGCCCCCTCAGCCGAGTGAGGGTGATATGTCACGAAATCGATGCCCCATTTTGCAAAGGGACCAACTGAGACCACAGGGTGAAGAGGAGCGGGATGTGACCATATTTTCTGATTATAGGTTTGGCAAGCATGGCATTTCTGAACGACGATGATGCAGTCGTTAAACAAAGAAGGCCAAAAATACCCTACACGTAAGATCTTCTGGGCAGTAGCATACCCAGACATATGACCACCACATGCTCCAGAATGGCAGTCATTCAAAGATTTCTCGGCTTCGTCAAATGTTAGGCAACGTCGAAAAACAGATTCAATCCCCTGACGATAAAGAGTATCCCCAAGGATAATGTATTGACGAGCTTGATAGCATGTTCGACGTCGTTCAGTATTGGACAAAGTTGGATGGAAAGTCTGGGTTTGGAGATATATAATGATATCCCCATACCAAAGATCATCAGTGCTAATAAGGAAAAGAGATTCATCGGGTAATGAATCAATTGCTACATTTTCCGTTGGAAAATGGGGAAAATCGCATATCAACTCAACAAAAACTAAGGACTTCTTGGACTTCGCACATTCGAATTCCAAGTCAAACTCCTAGAGTATCACAATCCATTTGGAGTTTTTTCCCCCTAGCAATTGACGTGTTAAAATGTGTTGCAAAGGGTTGCAATGAGAAATCACCATAGTCTTGCGTGAGAGGATATAGTGCTGGAAGCGTTGGACGGCTTGGACGACAGCCAAGGCCAATTTCTCGACATGTTGATACTTGATTTCAGTCGGCGTTAGACTTCGACTCAAGTAGTAAATAACATGTTCATCGTGAGCATCGTCCTCTTGGATGAGAACCATGCCAATGGTGTAATCCGAGGCAGCAAGGTAAAGGAAATAATCGCGACTGTAATTGAGGGGAAAGAGAAGCGGAGCTCGTGTTAGGGACAACTTCAAAGGTTCAAAAGCATTGTTGGCAATGGTATTCCAGAAAAACTTTGAATCCTTAGTGACGAATAGGATCGTTTAAAATCCTTGAAAAATCTAGAAGATCCAAAGTGGCCAGAAAGGGTAACTGTCGATTCACCTGAGGGTACTGGTGGCTTTGGGGAGCAAGCCCTATTGACAAACCAGTAGGCCCATAAGAAGTCTGCATATAATGTGAGGACCCAGGCATATTCTTTGGTGGTTGGAGAGGATAGTAGCTCATAGGAGTACACCCTAGAACAGGGGCTTGAGTTTGAGCATTTTCCCCCCAAATTGGATTGAACGAACCTGGATATGGTTGGCCCATACTAGGGGGTGTTACGGACGCAGTGGGAAATTTCTGCCCCCCAGTCGTTTGAGGAGGATTTTGTATCAATTGATTCCAATACTAGGCCAAGGACAGAGGTATTTTTTTCCCATAAGGTGGGGTCAGTCCTCCCATCGAAGGTGGTGTGCCAATTGGGGGCAATGTTCCAATTGGAATTTTCCAACTGATAGGGGGTTGAGTTATACTACCTTGATGAAATTGTCCACCACGCGAAATCTGGTAATTTGGAGTGAATGACGGAATAGAGCCACTAGGATTAGGATTGCCAGTAGAATACAAAGAATATCCTCCAAAAGGAAATTGAGGGAGTGTTGGAAAAAAATTGGGAAGAAAGTGCCAAGAAGAAGAAGGACCACTAGGAGAGTCGGATGGAGTTTGTGCAGGAGCAGGAATCGAAGCATTCAATGCAATGTATCTAGGTGGTAGTGTCGGAGCGATGTTGGGCGTTCGTGGTGTGTTGATAGGAGCAAGAATAACCACAGTAAACCTGGTTGGAACACTCGTAGTAGCTGTGAGATGGGCCATTTTGGCAGGGACGGTAAAGTGATAAGCGATAGTCACCGGTACTGTCTCTGTACTAGAGATGTCAGAAATCACAGGTGGGTTGATTTCGGAAATCATAGGTGAACCTGGAACAAAAAGGTCCCGTCGAAAAATTCCCGTAGACCAAAAAGGATCTTGGTCCCCAGGTCCAGACGGAGATCCAGAATACACAACAATTAAGTCTCTGGAAGAGTTTTCTCGCATAAAACGTCTCTCAGAATCGGGGTGAAGTTGAAATTCCTCTCGAGGATTTGTAATTCGAAAATGTTCTAGAGAGTCAGTGCATTCCACTTGTGGTGTGGTGATGACTGTAAATTCACTTTGCCGAGGAGAGCCCTCAGGTGTACTTGTAGGTAAGGGTTGAGAACCTTCCAGATGCTCTGGAGATAAACCCTGCATCCTACGTGAACGACATGGAGGAGCTATTGTAAACGAGTGACAAACTTAGGGAAGAAAATCCTATGGTCAACTTTGAGAAATAAATAACACGCGCTAGTAAACAAAATCTAGGAAGAAACACCAAGCAAACAAGACCTTCGAATTTCGAAGCCACTAATTGGTGATGAAATCCAATGTCGCAAAAACAAGATGAGAAGGGGCTGGGC
>SNQJ01S0130475.1:29619-47639 GCA_010110895.2 Picea sitchensis
GGGCATTCTTCCATGACTCCCTGGACGTGGAAAAATCGACGGTCCAGATATTCTCTTGGACCTTGGAGATCTACGATCCGAAATTCTTCGTTGTCCATGAAGACACAGAAGACAAAGGGGTAAGGCCATTAACATCCTTACCTTTTCCTACCAATCTAATGGTCGGGTGTGACCGTAGATTTCCCGACGGAATCTCGTCCATCGATCAACACCTATCAGGGATAAGGTACTTAACCTCCCAGCTTTTTCTTCCGATCTGACGGTGGTGAGTGACCACAGATCTCCCGATGGGATCTCGTCCATCGATTCGATACTTCGTCCTTATGCTGTCATCCCGAGTTTTCAAGAGGATCGTTCCTCCTCGTGCAGGTTTACTAAGGTATTACGCCTTCATCTTCTCCTCCACAGTTCTTCATGGACTTTTCAAGGAGGGTATCTCTACGGGGAGGTTTACCCAGGGTATTGTCTGAGACAGGTAGGGGTATTGTTCTCCCGAGAACCAGACGTGAAGTCTAAATTAGATCATTACGCATAAAAATAACGATTCATGAGGACATAAGCCATACATAGTCTTCTCATACAAATATACAACTACTATTACTGATCCTAGCACCATACAAACATTCTTATAATGAGATCATTCGCAGTTTATGAGCATATATCAACTACTATTACTGATCCTAGCACCATACAAACATTCTTATAATGAGATCATTCGCAGTTTATGAGCATATATGTCAGCATATAAATTTCAAGATGCAATATGAACAAAACACTTATCAGAAATAACTTCAGAAGTGGGAGCAACTGCTAAGAGGGGTGCTCGTTTCCACCCAACCATAGGCTCAACGACTCCCAACGAATTTACCACTAGCCACCCTCGAGCTGAGACCACGATGCTCTGAGACTGCATCTCTCCGTTTGCCAGTGACCAGGAGCGAAAGTTGCAATCCTTCCTCTCTGCTATCACTCACTCTGTGTAATGCCAGAGTTCCCCTCGCGTCTGCCCTCTCAATCGCTTCTGCCATACGCCTTATCCTCTCTCGAGGTTGCGTGTGGCGCGATTTTCCTCGCACTTATCAGGCCTGATGGCTCTACGGATGGGCGGTTCACCATCCCATCCCTCATCAAGCCATCCGCCTACCAGTTTGCGAGCCATTAATTTTCAGGGCCATTGAGCCGCTTTTGGTTCTCCGGGCTAGTGGAGTCCAAATACGGTATTAAATTCTCGGTGGAAGTTAACGCCACCTTTTCAGGTGCCTTCCACCGCCATCGTGGTCTCTTTTTCTGCACATCCCCTCATCAACAGTCCTGCAATAAGTTCAGAATGTTACTCACATTAATTGACCTCTTCCTCAAGGTCCATTTACATCACATATTCACACTTATGAGTTTGCCATAGTTCTTGGCCAGTCCAGTTATATTTACAAGTTGGGGGAAACAAGGTGTTACACCACAGTGCCAACATTTTCCTTTACCCTTTCTTTGTCTTGAATTAGATCGGAAATAACCTCTCTCATTCTTCTCTGTGGTTCGACCTCTGATCAACATCACCTCTAAAGTTGAGTTTTCTTTACTATATTTTCTCCTCATCTCCTTAGCCAACAAAGCTCCCACAATCTAGAGTAATAATCTAAAACATCTGCTGAGCTAAAGCTAATAGAGGTGACTAGATTATCCCAAGACCCAGGCAACAAATACAATAGTGTAATAGCCTTATCTTCTTCTTCGAATGTAACTTCCATACTAGTCAATTGAACTATAAGGGTATTGAAGGTATTTAAATGGTCAACAACTTTTGTACCTTCTTTCATTCGCAAACTGTACAATTGTCTCTTCAAGTAGATTCTGCTTGTCAAGGACTTCGTCATATATAGACTTTCCAACTTGCTCCATAAGCCTGATGTTGTATCCTCTCCTACGATTTTAAACAAAACCTCATCCGCCAGACATAAACGAATGGTACTAAGAGCTTTCGCATCCAGATCTTCCCATTCACATTCCATCATGGCTGCTGGTTTTTTTGACTTGTCTGCAATTGCTTTTTGCAACCCTTGTTGCACCAATAAATTCCACATCTT
This sequence comes from Picea sitchensis, assembly GCA_010110895.2. NCBI lineage: Eukaryota > Viridiplantae > Streptophyta > Pinopsida > Pinales > Pinaceae > Picea > Picea sitchensis. The sequence goes on from SNQJ01S0130475.1 coordinate 31,701, forward strand.
GAGCTTCCAGAGCTCAAAGTTTTTTTACCGCTGAATTTTTCAACTTTAAACTTCAAACTCTGCATCTTAACAATTAACACAAAAAATCTCCCAGTACCCACTGCTTATAAAACCCTTTTAAATGTGGAGAAATAATAATATGTACTTTAAATAATAAATAAGTTACAATGTTGAAAAAAAATGAAAAGAAAAAAAAATGTAAAACCATAAAAAAAAAATTTAAAAATATAAATTCCTTAAAATAGACTTTTTAATTTTTTAATGACTCACATACATCCAACTTTAAATCTCCATCCATTTAATAAATCGTTCTCCATAAACAAAAAACGTTACGTGACTTGACAATTTTAATTAATAAACACTCCTCCACCATTACTTTTTAAAAAATAAACCATACCTTAACTTTTTGGAAAAAAGGAAAATATCATACGCTATTGGGAGCGCTCCTTGGGCTATTGAAAAGGGAGCGTTAGCGCCCCTTTACTATGGGTGGGGGAGCGCTAGGTTTAATTTTCAACGCGCTTTGTGTGTGGCTGGCGCATTGTAGTGCTCCTTGAGTGTTGGGGGAGTGTTGGCATTTTTTCGTGGATGAATCGGGTGCGTCTCTCTAGAAAATGTTTAATTTTGTAAGTATGAGTATGTAGTGCTTCTCTAACACTGCTTGGGAGAGTTGATGACTTTTTGCTCACATTGCTCACTCAATTCACTTTCTTGTATTATGGATTTCACTTCATGGATTTCCAATGCAATAGTTACGTCCACTAAGCATAGACATCAGTTGTTTTATTATTTGGATTATGGAGATTACATCAGATTTGTAAGTCTCTCACACATTTAGTTTCTCATAGTTGTTTTTGCCTGTATGGGCTTACATGTATTTATATACATTTACAAAAAACTGAATAATAAATACAATCCCTATCCATATTCTAACTTAATTTATTTGATTGTAACCAATGCAGAATAATAAGATCCAGATCTATCATTAGAAAAAATTGTCACCAAATCCCAACATTATTCTTGTCATAGACTTCCACTTATTATCTCAAAATGCATGTTTTTTTCATAAATGCGTGTGTGCTATATTTATTTCAACTATGCTTATGAGTTAAATATATTACACACCCATTTATGGAACGAATAATAGCCTTTGAAACTCTTGCTGCTAGCCGAACATAAAATATTGATTATTGTTGAGAAAATAAGGATATGTTTCGGTCTAATCCCATCTCTCCTTAAACGTGTCAATCTCTGTTCATCTTTGATATGTTTCAGTCTAATCCCATCTCTCCTTAAACGTGTCAATCTCTGTTCACTAAGATGGAAGCCTAAGGATAAAGATTTGGATTTATCCATTTAATGTGCAAATATGGCAAGGTAGATGATTAAATAAAATTGGATACTTGAAATTGAATAACTATGAAATTGAATAACATATTTTGTTTGAAGTTCATTTTTCATGATTGTTTAAAATTAAGGTAGATGATTAAATAAAATTGGATACTTGAAATTGAATCATATTTTGTTTGAAGTTCATTTTTCATGATTGTTTAAAATTAATTTTTTTAATATAAAAGATAAAAATGATATGCTAAAAGTTCAATTTTTTAAAGGACAATTTTTTTTTTCTTTTTTCTGTCCCTTGAAATTGATTCGTGTCATTTCAGCCACACCCTAAGGACCATGACAAACCACCGCCCAATGCAAGGTTCAATCCTGCAATAAAATATTTTTTGTTTCTTATTTTATAGACTTGTCTCGTTTTATGGGCCAACTGAACTATTATAGCATTTTTTAATCACTAACGAGAGGTGCTTGAGATGATGGCGTAAGCAGATTCCTGACTGGGATGGGAAATTGGAATTACCCATCGCTAATGAATGAATGATTATGAGGCATGTTCGCTTCCGTTGCTTCTCCAAATCATTTCCGCTATTCATGCCATGATTTCATCGCTCTCTTCACCACGGGATTTTCGACTTCTCGTGTACTCATGTGACCATAAGGGGAATTGGTTTTCAAGTTGTTAGGTAACTCGCTCACTCATGTGACCATAAATATTTGAGAGACGGTCAAAATTTCAATATTATCGATAGTGAAATGATGTTTGAAAGAATTTTATTCAATAATGAACATAAATCATAGAAAATTGGATCAAATTTTGGTAGTTGATAAAAATTCTTCCCATATTACCAAAATATAACCACCGAAAGAAAATTTAATCCGCATCATTGACTTCCCAAATGGAGACAAATTCCACTAAATATTATAAGATTTTGCTTGTTACGCTAAGTCATGACTTTAGGGGGAACTCAGAAGCTTTGTGGAAGAATATGCAAGGTATGACTTTACGGGCATCTTAGGAGCTTAGTGGAGGAATAAGTTGTTATTATTGTTTGCAACGGTTGCGATTCTCTGATTTAGGATGTCGTTTTACCTAGGGCTTTGAAGACTGAACAAATAAGCAATAATACATAGATGTTCACACTATTTAGGATGCGGTTTTACCTAGGGCTTTGAAGACTGAACAAAGAAGCAATAATACATATATGTTCACACTGTAATCCATGCCACTTATTTTACTTCCACACTTAAACCTGCTGGAGATATCCACGCGGTCCTTGCATTGACATGCGGGTGGGGAGGTTTCCATTTTCCAGAATAAACTTATCTTCACTCCGTCCATTGAACATCAACCAACCAATTTCTGCATACATATATTCCAAAGTTTATACACCCAATTGCAGGAAGCGAGGATACCTGTGATCGAATCAAGCATGCCAGTGAGAGGGATTGCCATGCATAGGGGCGAGGAGGCCAGCCACCCAGACTCTTTCAAGGCTGCACTGGCCGATTTCTTCTCCATGCCCATATTCGTTTTCATTCGTTTTCACAAGCGAAGGATCTGTCATTTGCTTCTGGTAAGAAGCTAAAATCTTCCCTTTTTGTAGCTTCTTCCATCTCTGATCAAAATGGATCTGTCATGGCTTATGGTAAGAAGCTAATATCTTCCTTTTTTTGTAGCTTGTTCCATCTCTGATCAAAATGCGGTTGGTTGTTTCTTGTTTTTTCAGCAAAGCTCATTGGCGATGATTCCACCACCCCATCCGATTTGGTGGCGGTGGCTCTTGAGCATGCCCTTGGCTTGTTCGTGGCTATGGTGGGCGGAATCAAAATTTCTGGCGGTGACCTTCGCCTAGAGGTGGAAGCATTCTCAAATGCTTATCCCCGAATGAGGCGTGGATTCAATTCCACTTTCGAAATGAAACTCGTTTCTATTTTAACTACTCTCACTATTGAAAATATAGCACGCGAAATTCCACTTTCAGAAGCAAAGATATCCTTGGAAATTGTCGAATTTGAAACGTCCTTCAACAGTAAGGTTAATAAAACTGGTTACTTTTAAAAGGGCATTTGGTCTAGTGGTATGATTGTCTTGTAACGCGGAAACAGGAAGCTTGGTTTACTATTAAATGGAAGCGCATAATGCCTAACGGAGTTTTCTGTTTTTACGGTTTTTTAAAAGAAATTAGCGGAAAATGAAGATTGCCAGAACAATCACAATTATAATTGAGATTACAAATAATAATTATAATTGTGATTAAATGAAAGACTAACCAGTGATAAACCGTAGGGCTCGTGGGTTCTGCTCTTTGGGATTTCTCAGATCCGCTCTTCCCGTCACAGGAGACATTAGTATACAGACTGTCGATAACAGGAGACATTAGTATACAGACTGTCGATAGGCATAGAGATATCTGGTATTCGTGTACAGAGGAGACTGTATTCAATAAGCTTATGTATACCCTTATGATAATTGCACAGAAAATATCATAGAAGAGGAAAAGTTCACGTGGCGGTGCTTCTCGGCAACGACGGTGTCCTTGGCCTTCACCGTCAAAGGAGATCTCTCTGAGTTGCCTGAACCCATTTCAGAAGAAAAGCAAGCCAGACAGGAGAATCTCATCAACAACACACGGCCATGCTTCGTCCGGGAATACGCCCCTGTATTTATAGACCTATGTTCAGTCGCAGCACACCAGCACGGCAAGTATGTACAATGGCCAGGAATCTATGGTGGAGAGAGTCGAACCCCCAAGCACGAAGGCCAGCTGCGAGATGAGCAGGTTCGACCAGATGCCGAAGAAGAGAGATGCGAGATGAGCAGGGTCGACCAGATGTCGAAGAAGAGCGATGCGAGTTATGATGGAGGGTTTGATGATGGCGTCGACTGATACTGATAGCTAGGAGTAAGAGCTAGAATCTAATTATGGAGTTACATTATTTTTTTCAAAAGTATATTTTGAAGGTAAACACATGTTATTAACCATTAGGCCCACTCAGGATATATATATATATATATATATATAATTTTATTTTAAATTCTAATTTATTTATTCAAAAATTAAAAAAATAATATAAATTATTTATTTAATAGGTATATATACTCTACCCTTTCTGGATTTAAACTTGTGTTCTTAACCATTAAATCCACTTAAACTATATAATTTCATATAATTTATTATTATTAAGTATTTAATTAGTTTCATATTAATAATTTTTATTAATATATATTTTTGTTATATTAAAAATATTAAAATAGTTATAATATTGTAAATTTGTTATCTGAATTGGATAAATGTGTTTATTTATGTTATATAAACAATTTAAAAAAGCATAAATATATTCACTTACAAAAAATATAAATATCTTCACTTATTAATGAACAATTTTTTTGGAAAACTTTGTGAAAGAGGTATAGTAAAATAATGCCATATATTTTGTCAAAGACTTGTGGAATCAAGAGAGTCAACAACAAGAAGCATGGAAATTCACATGTGGCTTTACATCAATTTGAGTTAATAATACTAGGGGATTTAACAAATATTTTACATGGTAAATTGATCTAGATAGACAATAATACTATACTTATCTCTTTTAATAAAAATCAACAATTTTTTTTTCCATATTATCATAATTATAACTAAAATTCAAAAATATTAAATTACAAAATCATACATTTTTGAAAATTTTCAAATATACTAACACTACAAATTGCAAAATCACACACACGTATCTATTAAGTGAAACCTAAATATTATATTATATCAAAGGGCTACAACCAAGCTTACAACAATATACATGAGACTATTCCATAGTATTTCCAACCTATATAAATAGTTCTTTGAAGCTACAAATAGAAGTTTTACTATGTTCAAGTTTTCTTGCAAGTAGCATGTTTGACAATAACAACTAATAGCTTAATAATACAAAAAAACATAGTCTAACATAATATATTGTGAACATTTTCTTCCTTGTGGCCAACATCTGAAAGAGGAGAGTCTTGAAACTCAATGTACAATGGCTTCTTCAATTCGTGAATCATTTCATCTTCCTTGAATTTCACCCAAGCCAAATTAACCAATACCTTTTTATTTGAGGCTATAGATAAAGTGTCCATGCAGAGGTTGAGAACCAAATTTCATAACATATTGCAGTTTGCTTCTAAAATATCAATCATTTACTTCTATTGAACTAGTAAAATCTTAATGGTTTCATGTTGGGATACACAATTATTCTCATTCTTGTGCACTTTGGAAGTCACAAAGAACAATGAGCTCATATTTGACTAAATGAAATCCTCACGCCTTCTCAGAATTCTTCAAAATTCCAAAACATCTCTATTCTCCATGCTTGAAATCCCTGCAAATTGAACTTGGAAATGGATGCTTGAACTAATGTAGGAGACTCTGACCAGAGGAACAGAGGATGTGTCACTAGGCACACTATAAATCCACAGAAGCTCAGAATCTAGATAGAGGTTGGAACCCAAAATTTCCCCACAAAATCCCCCACAAATGGAAATCCTAGAAATGAGCACACAAAATAGGATAACTAAGAAGAAACAAGGGAAAAAACTAGATTTCAAATACACTTTCCATCTAGAGAGAGTTATTCAAAGGTCCATCAAACACCTGACCAACAATATCCACCACATTCCAATGAATCTCTTTCCAATTTGAAATAAAACGATTGACAATCAGGCCATATGTTGAGGAAGTTCTTATAATTTGGTAGGATGCTCCTAAGTGCCAACCAAATTTATGCCCACTTCTAGAACACGACCTCCCCATTATCCCACAAAGCCAATGATGATCCAAACCAATACTTTCAATAACCAAAGCTAAAGAAGACATTCACATGCAATAAGGGATATGGCATGTCCCTGGTGCTCCCATATCGATGCCACAAAGTTGATGTGTGAGGATTTGAATCATGCAAATATTAAATGGTGGATGGCATTCCCTTCCAACCCAAACCTTAGGGGATAGAAATTTGAGCATACTCCCCATTTTTAAAATACATTCCTAGGCTAAGCTTAGAGGTTTTCTTAGCCCAATGGCCTACTTCAACATTTAATTCTCACTTGACATGGAAGTATAAGATTTTAGAAAATAAATAACCTCCATTTTTTGCTCATGCAATGATGATTTCTAGTTTTCTACCCAGTGGGGAGGATTTCCCAAACATTGCTTTAATAATTACTAGTGAATCTCCAATAACTGAGAATGCTCTAACATTGGCTTCTTTGGCTAGAAGGAGACCACATAAGAGTGCATAGGCTTTTGCATGGTTGTTTTTCATTTGTCCAAGTCCCTAAGAAAAGGTAGTTACCACTTTTCCTTTTGGATTATGAAGACTCCCCCCACACTTTCCATCCCTTCATATTTTTATAAGCATATAAAAAAATTACAAATTCAAAATTTTTAATTTTTATACTTTGATAATTAACAAAAAGTCAATAAATTTAAAGTGAGCAATTTTTTTTAATTTTATCATGAAGGGTTACTATTATGTTAGGGACCTAACCTCCCTAACCCCTCACGTAGGTAGAATAATATATTTTCCATGTAATAAAAGCCGATATTAATAAGGCCTAGTAATAAGGAAGAATAAGTCAAATGTAAGAAGACCTAATAGAAGCTTTCGCTTCTAGAAGATTTTCCTCTAGATTGTTATTTTGGTAGATAGATTTAGTATAAATAGGAGTTGAAGGCATGAGAAGTTTTTGTCTTGAGAATTATTGTAATTGAGTGTTGCTCTATTGGAGGTTTCTCCCTCGAAGAGGCAAATGAACATTGTTTGCTATCAATAAAGGTATTATTTTTGGGTTGTGGTTTCATATATTGTGTTGTTCCATTGTTATTCTCTGCGGTATTTTTGTTTTCTGCTATTATAATAGATCTGGTACCTTACAAGTGGTATCAGAGCACTTTCCTTTGCAGAAAATTGTGGTTTATTTTTTTTCAGGGTAGATATGTATTCCAACATCTTAAAGCTAGAAAGATATGTCGTTCAACACATAAATCCATGGTCGAGGAAGCATACACACAGGAACTATAAATGGTACTTAAACGCAAACTGTTGGCCACCCTTGTAACCCATGTTAGTACCCCTTCGAGTGGTAGCACATTAGACATCACTTGTATACGGATCGTCCTAGATATATGAAAGCCCTCTGTAGATAGATCGATCGATTGCCTTACTGTTATAGTGCCACCGAGAACAACACTCGGGAAGATACTCTCCAGTACCTAGGTAATCGAGTAGTACGTCTAAGGGTACGATCTAGCCTCCTTAGTTGGTGCCCTAAGATATTGGGTCGAGTATTATTGTTCAACCCTGCAAGTTGTTACGAGCAAAATCACTCAATGGCATGGGCTAAACCACAACAGATGGAATGCCTGCAGAAATCAACTCTAATCCAAAGTATGCTATATAAATGTAGCCAAAAAGACAAGATAAAGAGCCTACCTCATCTAGACGTTCAATGAAGACCACCATTGAGCACTTGACTCAAATATTTATACCTGCAACTTATCCTCAACAATCAAGATACATAAGCATATGGTGATAATATATAAAGTTAGCACATACAATAGCATAATCCATTAACATTCATAACAAATACGCCTATGGAATAATAATTCAAATATTTGCAAGACATCAATTAGACGAGAAAAGAATATTTCTATTAAAATATGATCAACATAAGTGTATGATTGACAAAATTCCATGTCGGCACATCTCAGAACCGAGAAACTAAGTCCCTTCCAGTTGGGCCTCCACCACTTCAATCCTCCACCAAAGGCAAACTCATATAAGAGAGACAATGAGGTTCTCCATCAAATAGGGAAGATCTTGGGGGTTGAACAATATGTTCAGACTTTAAAGGACAAAGGGATGCAGACTCAATATGAAGTGAATAATTTCTCCAGAGTAACTTTTCTCTCAAAATTTGAATTCTCTCCCTTTCCATGGTTTGGATATGGCCCATTTATAGCCTTCAAATGGAACTGAAGGGCCAAGTCAGAACGTTTCCAGTATATGGAAGGTCAAGGATCATGGATCTCATGACGTGACATGGAAACCCAACACTATTTTTTATTTTTAGCACCAAACTCGATGTACGCGGGTTGCAGTGGTGCAACCTGCGTATACACATGTTGTCTAAATTACATGACACGTATATGTGGAAAAATATTATTTTTAGCTCTGGGAAGTTGAAAAGGGGTCTTTGAGTCTTCATAGGGAAATGGAAAAGGGCTTTTGAGAAAGTTGCATGGGGTAAAACAAATCTTGCTAAAACAGATTCCCCTTAATGTGTGAGGTCAGAAGAGTATTTGTGATGGCCGAAATATATTATAATTCCCAGAAGTGGAGTAATGGAGACCCATCTGGACGAACTAGTTTCTCATAACAATATTACAATCCATAATATTTTTGTACACAGGGTTGCCATTCTGAATTACACCACAGATCCATGTGGAAATATACCAAACAGTTGTTCATGGCCATGAATAGCAATACAAAGTAGATACATGCCATAGGTTTTCATAGTTAGAAACAAGGCCCAGTGAAAACCAATCTCAAAATCAATCTGAAGATATCGATATACAATGGAGTACAATCTGATCTCCCATGATCACTTAAGTCATGTAGGTACTGGTTCGATGAATGATAGCAACAACTTAGGAAATCTGCGACTATAAACATATGTCTTCAAGTCTTCTACATGATCTTCCAAAGGTGCAAGTCTACATCATGTGAATAGAGGAGTTGATATTGAACGCAATGAGACTTCGTTTGATTACCTTTCATTAAGGTATACCGTTAAAAAATGTGAGACAACCTACCGATAATGAAAGTAGGTATCAAGGCACTACGTACATTCTTACAAGTGTGAATAAAGGTGTTGAGGTCGAACACTTGAAAAATCCATCGATCAGGAGACATTGATGTATTCCCAATTGTTGATGGTGAGAGAACCTATCACTGATGACTGCAAGCTTCTAGGTACTCTAGGACTCTAGGCCTCGTTTCTAGAATAGATGAGTTGAAGTCGTTGAAAGGAGACCCGCTAAAAGGAGAGCATTAAGGAATATCTCATCAGTTAGCACGAGGTACAAAGCAATAGCTCGATGATTTGGAGGAACTCAGACAAAGAACATCTTCACGAACCAACGACCCTGTGCGTCTTTCTCATGCACTAGATGCAAGTAGTGCTTGAAAATACCCTTTGAATAATATCCAATAAGGAAAACTGCCGACAAAGGTGAGGAAACCACCAATAAGGCTAATGGAATCTAAGACACTACATGAATCCCAATGTGTGAATATATTTCTTGTCGTCGAACATAAGGTAAACCCCCAAGTCAGCGACCAATGAGGAGATGTCAACTATTGGGTTCAAGGTTACCTACCCATAATGACAATAGGAATAGGGTGCACGATAGGACTACAACTTCATGTAACTCTGAGACACACTGAGGGTATGGCCGACATGCAAATTCAAGAATTCTGAGAAATGGCTGACACATTCTTATAGACATCCTTTGAACAAGAGCATGAGACATATGGAGGACTCCGACATCATAGACTTGATGATGAAACTTTTTGATGCAAGAGGCACCAATCAAACTCTCCATAGGGACTGGAACAGTAACCAGTCAGAGGAGTAAACTCTATGTAACAAGATTAGATTCCTAAGGTCATGCTAAACCCAAACTTTGGATGACAAGTAAACTCAAAATTTTTTGCTCTGTTCCAAGGTGACACGACTGCTGCCAAAATGAGATAATATTCTTTTCCTGCCCATCTTTTTTTGTTTTTTCATAGACAAATTAATGCTATGATACAGAGGAGGAAACAAGTGTCGTGAGTAAGAAACTAGTTCCAACAGTGGAACACACTTATGCTCTATGCAAGGAGGTGCATGCAGGATGTGTACACTCGGGGGAATGTTTCCTCTTAGGGTACATGGTGTCAAGATGCAAAGGATATAAAGAAGGCTCTTCTTGGCTGGTGATGTAAATCGCTGAGGTAATAAGCTTGTAATGAGAAAGCGGGAATTAGAATAGGCTCAATACTGCAAGCAAAAGGACGAAATGCAATTACAACTTAACTCCAAAGAATGTCCTTTTACGTAAATTTAGTCCCCTAGGTCCGAAAAAAGTATAAAACAATACCCAAGAGAACTCTTCTAGCCACTAGTGACTAGAGTATTCCTTTTTTGAAATTAGTTTACTTGGTTCAAAAAAGGTTTAAACTTACAACAAATAGACGTCCTTTCAGATCCAATTAACGAGTGTGAAAGAGACAAGTTCACTCGAAAATATTTTCGCTTTTTGAGAGAGTTGGAAAAGAGATTAAACAAGACTCGGTGGGAGTCCCATAGGTATAGGTCAGAATTCTTACGACTAAGAATATGAGGTTCGAACACACAGTCATATGGAGCTATAAGGGATTCCCAATCTTTATGGAATAATCTCTGCATAGGCACCAAATAACATAGAGGTTCTAACTAGGGCACCCATGTTTGGTAAGCCTCTACCATTCAATAACGACACTTATAATAGCAGTAGGAAGGTTCTGTGTCGCTAATAAATGGGTTCGTACCTAAGGCATATAGATTGTAGTCATATGATAATGAAAATATGCAAGATGGAGTGGCAACCTATCCTATATGTTGGTCAAAGAAAATACATGTCGAAGTCACGAACATGCGATATGACACTAGAAACCACAAAAATACTTGGACAAAACCACCAAAACAAACTCCTTCCACTGTACTATTAGTCCATTAGGTCGAAAAAATAGAAAAAACTATGTAAAGTGGGTAAAAATTTCCTATTAATAGTAAAAATAACCAATTTTACCATACCATTTGACTTTTTACCCACATAGTGCATTTTGGACCAATTTGCCCACGATCTTCAAGTTTTGATTGCGGGAGCTACGAGCGACGAAATTGACAACCGTATGGACCTAGTAAGTTCTCTTACCCTCCTCTTCATTTCTAGTGGTTTACAAATTTAAATTTGACTCCATTTTTTGAGTATTAAAGGGCACAAATTATGAAATAGGGTGTACGCGAGATGTGGTTCATCGGGTCGTGTATGTGGAGACATGTACATGGGAAAAGTGAAGCCTGACAGCGTATATGTGGCCCTACATGTGATTGTTAACATTACATCCCGCGTACAAGTCCACAAACAAGTTTTTAAAGATTTTGACTCAAAAAAGGGCTTTCCTTTTGCAGGCTGGTACTTGAATGGAGAGAGAGAGAGAGAGCATGAGGAAGTGGATGCAAGAGTGGAAAGAGATGCAGGGGCCCAACTTGCCCTAAAATTATGTGGTCTTTACAAGTTTTGGGATCTCAAAGGAATGAGGGATAAAGTGAGATTTCTTCAAATGCTGGTAAACTTCTGGGATCTGGATACAGATGCCTTCAATCTCGATGGGAAACTGTTGAAAATTGAAGTAGAGGACATCTATTTCATCACAGGATTATCTCGTTGGGGCAAGGTGGTGAATCTCAAATCCTGGGGAGCTTGGGGTGGCATGAACGTATAGGACTACATTGCCACCCACTGTGTTGCAGGCACAGAGAAAGTAGGGAGTCAACTCCCCATCAGGGTGATCGAGAACCTGAGTCTAAAGATCGTCGTCCTTGTACTTACACAGATCATGGGATCGACCTTGTTGCACTAGGCATCAAGGCCACTCATGTTCTACGTAGTGGAGTTCTTGTGACCCACAATTTACGACTAGTGTACCTCACTACTAGCTAACATGAAAATCCAGTTGATAGATTGCAAATAGGGGAGGAAAAGGAACTTCGGGTTTGCATCTATCTTATGTAGTTTTTTCTCTGAGAAGGTTCCAGGTTTGAGCCCTAGAGTGGAGATCATTCCATGTGGACCGCATGGACTGCATGATCCAGCCATGTCATAGTGGACCAAGGTGATGAGGTGGTTAGGAGGTGGTAGGGTACCAGCTCCCTACAACGATGAGTTCTTCTTCCGGTGGCATCGACATGTGATAGCCATACACAACTACCCTTATGTTGGGATCAACTACAAAGGAGATACAAACATGCCATTGCCACCAGATTCTGCCTACGGTGATATAGGTCTAAAAAGTTTTTATATATTTCATTTTTTTGTGTTTTTTAAAAAGAATAAAAAATACAAATATTTTTGAATGGTATCAAGTATTGACAATTACTTTGTGACACATATGTGGGTCCACGATGACCATATGGACTCCGACGACATTGACGGAGGCACCGGGGAGATGAGCTAGTGGGAGGAGATACAGAGAGAGTGCTACAAAATGTGTAGTGGAACCTGTCTCGTTTGACGCACAGTATTCCTATGGTTCAGGTAGAGGATCTGACAGAGGCTATGCAGTGGCAGGTGGTGGGTGTGCCCGGTGCGTGGCTGCTACTCTTCCGGCATATCGCAAACACCATAGTATGATATCATGAGATGCATCTGGCACTCTAGGCATAGATGCCATGGTCATTATATCTATTGGCCATATATGTATTTTGAGGGTGTGAGCCCCATTTTGTACTATGACACCATATTTTTTGGAGAGATGAAATATAAAAACATTGGTCTTCGGCTTTACTCAAATATGTTACAATGTGTACATTGATGGATGTGTTTTATTTACTTTAGTCATGTGACAAATTCCAATCTAGGACATAATTAGCATATGCATAAGATACATAATTAGAACTTCTAGGTATGTGATTATAAGTAATAAAATCAAAATTTCGTTCCAAAAGTCGTACCCGTAGGAATCATCGGAGTAGAGTAGGGTCTCGCACACGATAACTGCCATTTAACTGACATATTGCTAACTGGGAGTCTAGGTGAACTTATAAATAATGAACACCATGTGAAATGGCATCACGTAAAAGCTCTATGATGGCACTATATTCAGCCACATTATTCGTTGATGGCCCTAGACAAATGCCACCTGAAGACACTAGTTGACCCTCGGGTGAGTAAATGACCCAAGCGGTGGAAGCCAAGTTCCATGTATGACGAATGCAACTGTCTACAAATCCTAAGTAAACTGAAGACTTTGTTGACATCTTCCAACCAAGGGAAAACTTGATAAGAAAGCCGATGACACAAAGGAAAAGATATATATACACTAAGATACACTAGTATATAAAGAGTTGCTCCCAATATTGGGGGCTCAAGCGTAATATATTTTCAAGTAGAGCCCATTTATGAGCTCAACCATCATATTCCCTTCATAATCTTCCAATTCACAGGCTCATTTTTCTAAGACACGTCGCACGATATAAGGATTGTGCCACATGGGGTTGAACTTGACTGCCCCCAACAGTTCTTTGGCTTGATCATATAAGAGGACCAAGTCACCCTCAACGTACTGTCGAGGACAGACATACCTATCATACTGGACCTTAACACATCGTTTATTCACTTCAATAGTCATAGAGGCATCTCGATGCTGCTTATCTAGGCTCTCTAGGTGTATGAGTTGTTCTTTGAGATCGGAGGTGTCAAGTAGGAGCTTAACTGCCAGTCCGAGGGAAGGGATTTCAGATTCAATAGGAAGGATCGATTCCACACCGTGTACTAACCTAAAAGGAGAAAAACCGATGGAAGTCTTAACTAAGGTTCGATATGCCCAAAGCATAGGGTAAAGCATTAGATGTCAATCATACTTGCTATGGCTGACAGTTTTTTGCAAAATGGTCTTGAGAGATTTGTTCACAGCCTCTACTTGTCCATTTTCTTTGGGATAGTAAGGGAAAAAATGACCATATTTAAACCCCATTTTTTATGCTAACTCTTTCATCATTTCATTCTAAAAGTGACTGCTATGATCAGTGACAATCTCCCTCAGGATTCCGAACTAGGCTATAATTTGATTGAACACGAAAAATGTTGTAGTCTTACAATCATATTTAATCGTAGGCATGGCCTTTGCCCATTTAGTAAAGTAGTCTACGACCACAATAATGTGTTGATTCCCCCCAGCCAAAGTTGGGTTGCAGTCCACAAAATACACCCCCCACTTGGTGAAGGGACCGACAGTGATGACCGGGTGAAGAGGGGATGGATGCGAGCACATTTTATGAGCGAACGACTGGAAAGGGTGACGCTTCTTGACCACTTCGACATAATCTTTAAAAATAGACGACCAAAAATAACCAGATCGCAATATTTTTTGGGTTATCGCAAGCCCAGATAGATGACCACCACAAGCCCCACTGTGATAGTCATTAAGAATGGACTCATCCTCCTCGTGATTCAAGCAACGACACAAGATATTATCTACACCTTGATGATACAATGTGTCACCGATGATAAGGTAGTTTTTAGCTTGATACCATATATGTCGTCAATCGTCTCTCGACAGATGCTGAGAGAACTTCAAGGTTTGAGGATATATCAAAATGTCTCCATATCAGAGGTCTGAAGACGATATAAGGAAAATATGTTCATCCGCGAATGAATCGTTATGAATATTGTCCTCATCCAGTCTAGGGAGGTCTGATATTAACTCGACAAAAACTAGCGATTTATGGGATTTCACCGAAGCAAAATCGAGGTCAAACTCTTGTGAAATGACAATACACTTATTGTATTGTCCCCCTATGATACTCTTAGTAAGGACGTATTGAAATGGATTGACATCGACAACTATGGTATTTTTGCAAAGCAATATATAATGCCTCAATATTTGAACCATGTGTATGACAACCAAGGCTAGCTTCTCAATGTGAGAGTACTTAAGTTAAGGGTCGACTAAGTTTCGACTAAGGTAGTAGACAATGTGCTCACAGAGCTCATCATCCTCCTGAACCAAAACCATACCAACCGTCCCTTCAGACAGGGAAATATAAAGCAAGTAATATTTGTTGTAGTCCAGAGGCTTCAACAGAGGCGTCGATACCAAGGATTTTTTAAGAGCATCAAAGGATTCCTAGGCTCACTCATCCCATATAAACAGAGTGTCCTTCTTCAAGAGATGCATGAAACCCTTAGTAATATCGGCATAGTTTACTATAAACCGACGTAAGAAATTAGCTTTCCCCTATAAACATTGAAGATGACGAAATTTGTGTGGGGGAGGAAATCAAAGTATTTCCTCAACCTTCATAGGATCCACCATGATCCTGTTAGCAACATTTCTTGTATAGGGGTGTTTTCCTCTCTGATTTTAGGCCTCTGGTGTAAACACATAGAAGTGGGGTTTTGAAAACCGGTCAGATGAGTTTTATTCAAAGGCTGCATCCATAAGCGCCGAGCACAGCTCACAGAAGAAGTCCATTTCGGGCTTAAATCAAGCGAGCGAGCAATCTGATTTCAACGGCAAGGATCAAGCGATGAAGCAGATCAACGGTCATTGGGATTTCAGGGCTACCAAGTTACCCGATATATAGCGTCAGAGAAAGCGCCTATATTTCAAGACTAAATCTAGGTTGTCCGATCCAGTGACGCATGGTGCAAGATCTAGTCACGTCGGCATATCAACATTGTTGGTTGTGGAGCCTAATTATCTTCCTGATTCAGAGGTCCTTGCTTTCAGCTGTGTTTATACCCC